>JAKVIS010000955.1:0-45051 GCA_033119425.1 Bufotes viridis
CCTTAATACCACTATAAATGGTTTTCCCACCATAAATGGTACTGGCGTCATGACAAAACAACCCGAGGGCCCCAGCCGCCAGAAGCACCTTAAACACCCCCGCAATCAGGGCACATCAACCTCCATCTTGGCTGGTGTTCACCTGCAACAGAGAGTGCCCTGGAAGATTGGTTTGTGTCTTCCCCTTCACTGCGCTGCCGACCCAGGGAGGCTACTGCTAACCGTTATTCATCCCTCTGAACTATTGCTTCCCATCGCCCCACCGTGTACCTCACATGTCGCCCCTGCGGTCCAGCATGCGGCTTTAGAATTAGGTTGATATGTCCTTTGGCCAGTCTAAATACAGGAACCGGTTGAGACATGTGCCCTTCACAAAAAATATGCAGTTCAAACATGCTAAACATTGTGGAATATGTTGCGGGAGCACTGCTGTGCCAATAAACACCAATTGTAACCAAGAACTAAAAGGAGCAGAGACCACTATGCACATGTGCACCAACAATACTTTCTTTTGCATAGTGAGTTCAAAAAGACATGAGCACTGGGTCCTATATTGTTGTGGCAAAGATATTAACAAAGGGGAGCATGGGACATTCATGCATGGTGCAAGCACAATCACTTCTATGGGAGATGCACTTTGCAAGGCACGGAACAACACATATCTAGGGTCCGCCATCCAAAGATAAGGCCAATACATTATTAGAGGTGGGCCAGTCCACCACATTGAAAGGTCAAATTCTAATATGGAAGCATATCGTATCAATACAACCACAACTATAATTTGAATACCACTTTTAAAAAAAAAGGGGCAACATTATACAGTTGTGTTCAAAATTATTCAACCCCCACTGAAATTGAGTGTTTTGGCCAGTTTGACATTGATTTTGATCATTTCCGTCATCTTGTTTACAATTAAATCAAAGAGTCACTTGTAAGTCAGACAAATATAACAGAACATTTATAATGAAATAACCACAAATGTCTTTTCTGTGCTCACATCATTATCAGTTTTATTCAACCCCCAAGTGACATTCAATCTTAGTACTTAGTACAACATCCTTTTCCAGTTATAACAGCTTTTAAACGTGAAGCATAGCTTGGCACAAGTGTCTTGCAGCGATCTACGGGTATCTTCGCCCATTCTTCATGGGCAAAAGCCTCCAGTTCAGTCACATTCTTAGGCTTGCGCGCTGCAACTGCTTTCTTTAAGTCCCACCAGAGGTTCTCAATCGGATTTAGGTCTGGTGACTGCGATGGCCACTTCAAAATGTTCCAGCCTTTAATCTGCAACCATGCTCTAGTGGACTTGGAGGTATGCTTGGGATCATTGTCCTGTTGAAAGGTCCAACGTCTCCCAAGCCTCAGGTTTGTGACGGACTGCATCACATTTTCATCCAATATCTCCTGGTACTGAAGAGAATTCATGGTACCTTGCACACGCTGAAGCTTCCCTGTACCTGTAGAAGCAAAACAGCCCCAAAGCATGATTGACCCCCGCCATGCTTCACAGTAGGCAAGGTGTTCTTTCTTCATAGGCCTTGTTCTTCCTCCTCCAAACATAGCGTTGATCCATGGGCCCAAACAGTTCTAATTTTGTTTCATCAGTCCACAGAACACTATCCCAAAACTTTTGTGGTTTGTCCACATGACTTTTGGCGTACTGCAGTCGACTCTTCTTATTCTTTGGAGACAGCAAGGGGGTGCGCCTGGGAGTTCTGGCATGGAGGCCTTCATTACGCAGTGTGCGCCTTATTGTCTGAGCTGAAACTTCAGTACCCGCATCTGACAAATCTTTTTTCAGTTCCTCAGCCGTCACACGGGGACTTTTCTCCACTTTGCTCTTCAGGTAGCGCACAGCAGTCGAAGTCAGCATCTTCTTTCTGCCACGACCAGGTAGCGTTTCAACAGTGCCCTTTGCCTTGAATTTGCGAATGATGCTTCCTATGGTGTCTCTTGGTATGTTTAACATCTTTGCAATCTTCTTATAGCCATTGCCCTTCCTGTGAAGAGAAATCCCCTCTTCTCTTGTCTTCCTGGACCATTCTCCTGACTTCACCATGTCTGTAAACACACCAGTAAATGTCTAGAAGGAGCTGAGTATCACAGTCATTTTACATCTGCCTAATTGGGGCTTATTATGCTTGATTGCTGCTCCTTGACATCCACAGGGGTTTTCAATACCTGATCGAAAACACTTGAATGAACCTCTGTTCTTAAGAGCGGTCGTCTTTAAGGGGTTGAATAATTGTGTCAATGAAGAAATCACAAAAAATACTGTACATTTAATACTGTATTACAAAAACAATTGATGTCATTTTAGTTGCATTTGGTTCTTTAAAAAGTCCTTGTAAGATTTCATTCTGAACACAATTACAAATGTACACTAAATTCCTTAAAACCCTTTACAGCATTGGGGGTTGAATCATTTTGAACACAACTGTATGCTTGACCAAAGGAGTTGAGCAGATAATGTGGATGTGCATCATCACGGCAGAATGATGTGTCATGACATCTATGGCATCTCATTGTACACAGCTGTGTACGTCGAAAAATCATATATGAGGAGAAAGATCTTCCAAAAGGACATTGCAAGTGTACACACAAACACATTGCATATCAAATACGTTGCAAAATAAATCCAGATTAGGCCAAACATTATGTCCACATGGTAAAGAAAATGTACAGGTGGAAAGAGTGGTTACTGTAATAGATTAGTAGAAAGCTTATAAATAAGGAGGAATATGTGTGTGTGCAAGATGCCAACATACCCAATGAATCAATGCTGGACAGCTCTGTCACACCTAACTGCCTCAGGATGCAGACACAGACAGCTTCAATAATGGCCGAGTTTATATTTCCTGTCATGTGCAGAACACAGGTTCCTGTAATCACTAGAGAACTGTGAAGACAGATGTTTGACATTCTGCACAATAACGCATAATTAAACTGAAAGCAAAACGGAATGCACGGAATCCGTCATGCTCCGTCTCACATAGACTTACATTCTTTTTTCATAACGGATCCTCTATTCCCATAACGTTTCCGTTATCTGGAATGGAAAAAAAACGTCCTGCAGACAGAACTTTACTTTCCGTTTTAAATGCGGATCCATAACGGAACGAAGCGTGATCCTTTCCGTAATGGATCCGTTACCATTGACATTAATGCATTTTTGAAAACGGATCAGTTTCTGTCCGTTATTTGAGTTTCAATAACGTAAAGCCATAACGGAATGCATAACGCTAGTGTGAACCCACCCTAAGGCTGTCAGCAGTTTCAAAACTCCTGATGGACTCAATTTAAGATGACTCCAAAGAAGAACTTTACATTTTAAAATACAAAAAAAGTGCTTTATAAAGGTGAACAGACACAGCCATTAGAAAACCTTTTTTTTTTTTTTTTTCAAACCAATTCTCTGCTAAATGTGCTGCGGTACAAATAGCAGACCCAACCCCCAAAATCTCCATCTATTGTTCTCCAAGGAAAAAATATAACAAAGGGTGTAGTGCGTACTTTCCTTAGCTTGGATGGGGCAGCGCAGCTAATGTGTAATGCGAAACCAGCAGAAAAAAAGGCTCTTTACAAAGACTGATTAACATTACGGCTGGCCTCTTTAACCACCTCCCGACCGCCTAACGCAGAGACGCGTCCTGCGGGCGGCCGGGATGTTCCTCCTAGACGTATCGGCGCGTCCTCTCGCGAGGAACGAGATTTCCTGTGAATGCACGTGTTCACAAAATCGCAACGGCAGGAACTTTAACTACAGCCTGCCAGCGCTGATCATGCGCTGGCAGGCTGTAGATGTTAAAAAAAATGGCATCTGAATCGCATATCGGACGTTGTTTTGTAAACAGCGTCTGATATACCTGCTGCCTGCTCCTCTGCTCCTTTTGCTTGGGACCACCAGAGGACATTTAGTGCACCAATCACCCCCCGCCCTGTCACTGATTAACCCCTGATCACCCCATGTCACCCCACCTGTCACTAATCACCCCTCTGTAAGGCTCATTCAGACGTCCGTATGTGTTTTGCGGATCCACGCATTTTGCACGCATTTGCGGATCCGCACATTGCAAGAACTATATAGAAAATGCCTTTTCTTGTCCGCAATTGCGGACAAGAATAGGACATTTTTTATATTTTTGCTGAAAAGAAGTGCGGATCCGCAATTCCGGATCCAAGCGGGACAAAGTCTGTCCCCATACAAATGAATGGGTCCGCAATTCTGTTACGCAAAATGCGGAACAGAATTGCGGATGTGTGAATGGGGCCTAAGGGTCCCTTATCACCGCCAGTTAGTTAGCTACTTGTTAGGTAGCTAGCGCCCAGCCCACCGCACCGCCGTCACTGATTAGCGTCATCGCTGTCGCTAATCAGCAATCAGATCTATATCAGTACATTAGGGTCACCTTAGGCTCTACAAAAAACGCAGTGTTCGCCCGATCAGGCCTGATCTTGTGCGCACACTTGCGTTCAGTCCGCCCCACCGCAGTGTCAGAATTTTTTTTTTTCTGATCACTGCAAAAACACTGTAAAATCGCTGTGGCGCTATAAAGATCACTTTTGAGCTTTTTGGATCTTTATTAGCGATCGCAGCTTTACTTCGCAAGCACTCCTATGTCCTTTCCCCTCTTTTTTTTTTTTGCACATTTTTTGGCAGAGATTTTTTCATCCACATTGATCGATGCGAATGAAGAAATCTGTGCCGTTCATTTTTTGTTCAGCCCAGATGCTGAACGGAAAAAAAATCTCATTACCCGTATGCTTAATATAAGGAGAATAGCAGAAACTCCTAATGCTGGCCATACATGTAATGATTGCGGAGACCCTCAAATGCCAGGGCAGTAAAAACACTTCACATGTGACCCCATTTTGGAAAGAAGACACGCCAAGGTATTCGCTGAGGGGCATATTGAGTCCATGAAAGATTGAACTTTTTGTCACGAGTTAGTGGAAAGGGTGACTTTGTGAGAAAAAAAAAACTAAAAACTTAATTTCCGCTAATGTGCCAAAAAAAAAAATCTTTTATGAACTCGCCATGCCCCTCACGGAATACCTTAGAGTGTCTTCTTTCCAAAATGGGGTCACATGTGGGTATTTATACTGCCCTGGCATTTTAGCGGCCCTAAAGCGTGAGAAGAAGGGCATTTTTGCGCATTTGGATTCCAAACTACTTCTCACGCTTTAGGGCCCCTAAAATGCCAGGGCAGAATAAATACCGCACATGTGACCCCATTTTAGAAAGAAGAAGACACCCCAAGGTATTCCATGAGGGACACGGCGAGTTCATAGAAGATTTTTTTTTTTTTTGAACAAGTTAGCGGAAATTGATATATATGTATTTTTTTTCTTACCGAGTCTCATATTCCACTAACTTGTGACAAAAAATAAAATTTTACATGAACTCACCATACCCCTCACGGAATACCTTGGGGTGTCTTCTTTCTAAAATGGGGTCACTTGTGGGGTATGTATACTGCCCTGGAATTTTAGGGGCCCCTAATGCGTGAGAGGTAGTTTGGAATCCAAATGCGTAAAAATGCCCTGTGAAATCCCAAAGGTACTCATTGGAATTTGGGCCCCTTTGCCCATCTTGGCTGCAAAAAAGTGTCACTCATGTGGTATCGCCGTACTCAGGAGAAGTAGGGCAATGTGTTTTGGGGTGTATTTTTACATATACCCATGCTGGGTGTGAGAAATATGTCTGTAAATGAAAACTTTTTAAATTTTTTATACAAAGTTGTCAATTTACAGAGATATTTCTCTCACCCAGCATGGGTATATGTAAAAATACACCCCAAAACACATTACCCTACTTCTCCTGAGTACGGCGATACCACATGTGTGCCACTTGTTTGCAGCCTAGGTGCGTAAAGGGGCGTAAAGTCCAATGAGTACCTTTAGGCTTTACAGGGTTACTCACAATTTAGCCCCGCCCAAAATGCCAGAACAGTAAACACACCCCACAAATGACCCCATTTCGGAAAGTAGACACCCCAAGGTATTCACTGAGGGGCATAGTGAGTCCGTGGGAGATTTTTTATTTTTTTTGCCGGAAGTTAGCAGAAATGGAAACTTTATTTATTTATTTTTCCCTCAAAAAGTGTCATTTTCCGCTAACTTCGCTAAAAATGAAATCATACATCAAAGTCTTCTTTCTAAAATGGTGTCATTTGGGGGGTATTTATGCTTTCCTGGCATTTTAGCACCTGAAGATACATGACAGGTGCTCAGAAAGTCAGAGCTGCTTCAAAATGCGGAAATTCACTTTTTTGCACCATAGTTTGTAAACACTATAACTTTTACCCAAACCAATAAAAATACACAATTGCATTTTTTTTATCAAAGACATGTAGAACAATAAATTTAAAGAAAAATTTATATAGAAATGTAGTTTAAAAAAAAAAAATTGCAACAGAAAGCAAAAAATTTAATTTATTTGCAAAAATGTTGGTAATTTTTTATTAATATCAAAAAAACTAAAAATGTCAGCAGCAATGAAATACCACCAAATGAAAGCTCTATTAGTGAGAAGGAAAGGAGGTAAAATTCATTTGGGTGGTAATTTGTATGACGGAGCAATAAACGGTGAAAGTAGTGTAGTGCAGAATTGTAAAAAGTGGCCTGGTCATTAAGGGGGTTTAAGCTAGGGGGGCTGAGGGGGTTAAATAGTCACTACATTTAGACAGCCTACAGCTGTGTAATTTTATTTTATCAGTATTATCCAAATGTATTATCTTAATGTATAAACATACAAATATATATTTATTGATATACACATATACAGACAGACATAAAAAAATAATTAAATATATATATATGTTTTATATATTTAAAATTACAAATGCTGATGGAGCAGGAGGGCTGAGCAGGACTTCACAGTTGACGCTCAGCAAAATCACTGCCCCCTCCTCCATCACCTCTTCAGCCACAGAACAGCTGAAGCAGTGATGGATGGAGGAAAGGGTTAATATCTACCCTTTCAGGGAGGAAGCCTGGAGCAGGAGCGCTGAGCAGCACTTCATAGTGGCAGCATCCCTGCTCCCCAACAAAATGAGACTGCCATTTTCTTTTCTGGCTGATCCTTTTATACCAGGAGGTGTGTTTTCATTGGTTCCACATGTCACATGCCTTCCCCTGGCAATTAACATAAAAAAAATAGGTTTCATTCACAGAATTCGGCATAGTCAGCCAATCAGAGAAAAGTTCCCAGGCAATTAAGGTTAATTACCTTGTTAACAAATATGAAACTTTGTTTTGACACCTATCATCACCAATTAACCTTAATTGTCTGGGAACTTTTCTCTGATTGGCTCTCGTGACCGTGGGAACTTTTCTGATTGGCTGACTATGCTGTATTCTGTGAATGAAACCTATTCTTTTATGTTAATTGGCAGGGGAAGGCATGTGACATGTGGAACCAATGAAAACACACCTGGTATAAAAGGATCAGCCAGAAAAGAAAATGGCAGTCTCATTTTGTTGGGGAGAAGGGATGCTGCTCCTTTTTATTTATTTATTTATTTTTTAAATTGACCCTGGGTGTTCTGGAGCGTCCCCCTGACTTCCTGTCATACTGCCCATTAACCCTTTCATCTTCCATCCTGCTCTAGCTCCTCACGGGCTGAAGCTGTGATGGAGAAGGGGGCAGTGATTTATATGGAGCCCTCCCTGAAAGGGTAGATATTAATCTTTTCCTCCCCTTTCTTCCATCGATCACTGCTTCAGCTGTTCTTGGGCTAAAGAGGTCATAGAGGATTTATTTTACCTTTTTGTTTTTTTATTACTTGAAAATTATATTCTTATTTTTTTTTTAATACAATGATCTTTTTTCATATCATAAAGTTGCCTCCGAGGCTCTTTAATGAAAATAAAAAAAGAAATCTTTATTATTCAATGCAAAAGCTTTATTTAAAATAAAAAAAAGAAGTTTTGTGATCTTATAAAAGAGACACTATAGTAAATTTTATGCATAGAACTCTTTAGTTGGTGCCTTTTGGTAGACAGCGCTGGAAGGTTTTCGTTCTCCAAGGTTGTAGCTGTCCTCGTCGTGCTTTCTCATGCGGTAAACCAGCAGCAGGATTAAGAAAATTGCAAAGAGGAAGCCGATGCCGCCACCGGCAATGACCGCCGCATGTACTGAAATGAAATGAAATTCTCCAAAGTGTTTGAACAAAGAAACTTCACCTTAGGCCTCATGCACACCCGTTGTTTCCGCGTCCGTTCCATTTTTTTTCACGGATAGGATGCTTCCCCATTCATTTCAATGGGTCCGTCAAAAAATGCGGATGGTCAACCGTTTTTGTTCCGTATCCGTGGTCCGTGTTTTCATTCCGTCAAAAAAATAGTCCATGTCCTATTTTTTTTCACGTTTGCGGACAAGGATACGCATTTTTACAATGAATCTGCCATAAAAATCGGGTCCGTCATCCGTTTTTTTTGACAGACGCAAAATTTGCAGGGGGAGAAGACGCGGAGGCAGGCAACGGTCGTGTGCATGTTGTATCCCTGGCTTTTTTCATGTGTTACATATGTAAGAAGGGGAGGTGGGTGGATGGCTCATGCCTGGCTATAATATTAGGATAAGATACATTGCATTAGAATTACATCATGTCACATCTGATAAGAGAGGCTGAAAGACACATGCAATGCCACCCCACCCCCGTGCGTAGATAGTTTTTTTTGTTGTAATGCCACACACCACACTTGTAAGCTGCAAGCTTGTAAGCAGGCAGCAAAGGATAATGAAGAAGACACAATAGGGGGTATGCATGGAATACCCCCACGCAGTGCATGCTTGCAGTGGATTTCAAGCCCACACACTTCTAAATTGACATACACTGAGCAGGGTAACCCCAAAACCGTGACTAGGGTTAAATATTCAGTGTTTGTGCTGTATCTCCCTCTGCTGTGCTATTTCTACATATAGGTACAACTCAGTACGTATGGCGGCCAATCGCCCCTTATTTCCAAATACAAGGTTTATTGGAAGTCATACATGGTTGCCTTATGTATGCAGTCCCTGCAACACAATGCGTCTGGAGATTCTCATATTTTGGCAGATTGTCACGGTAGGTGAGGGAAGGGAAGAAAGCCAAATACAACAACTGTAACAAAACACTAGACTAGGCCCCAAAGCTAGGGAAGAGGGAACGGTCACCACCTGACAATCCCTAAGCCTTTCCCTGACTGCTGACAGCATGAGCAAATCCTAGAGGTGGAAGTACTCATGCGCTGGAACCTAAGTCCTGCTGAAACAAACCCTCAGCTAGGGAGCATGAGATAGACAACCGGTGAAGGAACAGCGTCTCCCAGAGGCCTAGTCAGAACACACAACAAAAGGAAAGGAAGGAGGACTTAGCTTTAGACAGACGGGGAGCAGGAGATTCACCATACACTAGCTGAGAACTCCAGGAGGAAATATTAACCGCAGGGGCTGCAGTGAGAGGCGGGTATAAATAGAGCCACTAAACAGCTAATGAGCAGAACCTGTGGAGAGGTGGGTTCCTGCCCACAACAAACAGCAAGGAAAAAGAGAAAGATCTGTCAGACAGACTCACATGCAGCAAGTCTATAAGATCTTTTCAGGCCTCTCACAGCTCAGGCAGTGACACAGATTTTATGATGGGGATATGGTGCTATGTGGTTCCTGGAGGAAGTATTACACTTGGAATTAGATACATTGGTTCCACAATACCCTGAAGATTATAATGAAATTATAATAGAGTATCACACATGATTAGCTTAGATCTCAACTCAACTGCATATGATGGGTTTGGATACATCAGCTAGGCAGCAAATGTTGAGTAGTGTAGTGCTGTGTGGTTATCTGAAAAGGTGTCACACATGATGGGCTTAGATGCTCGGCAGAAAATAATGGAGAATGTAGTGCAGTTTTGTTCTCCAAGAAAGTATTACACACAAGGTAGACTAGATACATCTGCTCAGCAGGACATGAAGGAGAATGTAAAAAATGAGTATACTGGTAGAGCTCACACTACATACAGTTAAAAAATGCTGGGTGCAATTATCCGTTTGGTAACCCCAAAATCCAAACAACCAATAATAAAAGAAATGATAAATAAATGTGATAGACACGCCACCTTGTGGTAAAATATGGAAGACTCACAAACTTATTTATATAAATAATAAAAAATTAAAATTCTCAAATAATAAACAATGTTAAAAAAAAGCCAATTGATTGTACAAACAGTAATCATTCCTGATAATCCCTTTCAACATTCATAATTCATTATTTAAATAAATAGCTGCCGCATTTAGAAACTGCAATAGACGCAAGACTTAAAGTCCATATGGTGGACAATAACAGTAAATTTTAATGTGCACATCCCTGTAGCCTGCCTCATTCCCAGCTCATCATAACAAGCAAGCGCAATCCAAATTGGTATTACACTAACAGACGCGACTTATGCTACTAGCGTTCTACTGTCTCACCTAAGTATAAAGGTTTGCCTGTTACTAATTAGCGCTGTGCAGATGAGCGCGATTTTTAAACAAAATAACAAAACAAAATATAGACTTAGAGAACGTGACTTCTTTAGTAGAAAATACCTCATTTGCTTCCGTCAACCATTTGGTTTTGTTTACATATGATCCAAGAAAACTGGCCATAGTAATGAAAAAAAATCTAAAATTAAATAATCTATTATAGCTCTGACTAGTCCATCTTCAGAAGGTCAGTTAGATAGATATAGTGGAGTAAAGAAAGTATCACAGAAAGAACACCACTAAAACCTAACTTTTTTAATATTGATTGATCTAAAATAAATCCAGGAAAAAAAGGAAAAAAGTTCCAGCATCCAATAATCGAAAAAACAGCTTTGTTTTTATTTAAATTTCATTAAAACATTGTTTCCAAAGGACACCTCCACCCACCACCGCAGGTTAACATGTTTTGAACCTCAACAGTTCTTAATCATAACCTCAGGTGGTGTCCAGCTTTCAGGTCAGAAAAAGACAAACCCCCTCCAATCACAAGAAAGGGGAGGGGAAAGGAAAACAGAAGAACTAAAAACGTGACAGGAAAGAACCAAGACCAAAAGATGGAATAAAAGCAATAAAGTCACAAGAGAAGAAAAAAAGAGGAAAAAAAACATCTTTCTGAAGCATAGGCACCATCTGATCTATCATCTGTCACAGATATGTGCAAGAACAAACCCCAACCACGAGTACCAGTAAATACCACGCGGCTATGTGCACACTCAAAATCAAATCTTATATAAATAAAACATGGACCTGCCACTTTTATACCAACAACCATGTGCATAAGGGGACAGGAAACACTCAGGAAAATCACATAGTAAAAACATTTTTAAGATTTAGCAAAAACGCAGAGTGTGAATATCAGTGATATGCACATTAAATAGATAACACTAAATCCCTTACAGATGAATACTGAAGAGAAAAAACCTGAGTATCAATTGCCCAAATAAATTAACTTTATTGAATACAAATATTAAAATACATATACATAATGCACAGGAAGGTGGCAATGGAAAGCGCCACCCTGGACTACAGCGCCATCGTATACAGAGTTGTGCAGATAGTTAGTCCCTACGTAATTGTTCTAAGCATAAACATGCGGAGACTAATGATTGCCACTGCCTTGTCCGCATATCCAAGTGACCATCTCCGACCTGCACCCCTACATATGGGACAATCATACAAGCATGGACAAGATCAGGGAATAAACGGTCTTACCAGTAGACGGATGGAGCCAAGAGAGACCAGGGTGGCGCCAGACGCGCGTTTCGCGATCCTTCGTCTGGGGGACGAAGGATCGCCAAACGCAGGCGTCAGCGCCTCACCCTGGGCTCTCTCTTGGCCCATCCGTCACTCCGTAAGACTGTTTATTCCCTGATCTTTGTCCATGCTTGTATGATTGTCCCCATATGTAGGGGTGCAGGTCGGAGATGGTCACTTGGATATGCGGACAAGGCAGTGGCAATCATTAGTCTCGCATGTTTATACTTAGAACAATTACATAGGGGTTCTTATGCAATAACTCTGTATACGATGGCAGCTAGTCCAGGGTGGCGCTTTTCCATTGCCACCTTCCTGTGCATTATGTATATGTATTTTAATATTTGTATTCAATAAAGTTAATTTATTTGGGCAATTGATACTCAGGTTTTTTCTCTTCAGTATTTGTATTTTTTCTGAGGTATTGCCATTTACTATGTAGTAGAGAGCCATGACATGTAGCCCCGGTCTGTTTGGCCTTTATTTAAATGAGGGCAGGGTCTCTCTCCTAGGTTATGGTTTATGTCCCTTACAGATGAAGCAATATTTCTTATATTGGTTCCCGTGACTAAAACAAAAGCCTTTACATTGGAATATATCTAGATGGTAATGCATATTGCTATTTAAGATTATACTGAAATTTTCATAAACCATGTAATAAATAAATAAATGAATAAATATCAATCAATATGCAATTCAAGGTCAGTCTGCGTATACCCAATAGCACCCATTATACATAACAGTACATAAGTTCCCTTCTTAGGGTCCATTCACACGTCCGTGTGTGTTTTGCGGATCCACGAATCCGCGGATCTGCAAAACACGGACACCGGCGATGTGCTGCCCGCACTCTAGCGGACCGCACATCGCCGGCACTACATAAAAAATGCCTTTTCTTGTCCGCAATTGCGGACAAGAATAGGACATGTTCTATTTTTTTCGGGAACGCGATTGCGGACCCAGAGGTGCGGATCCGCAATTGCGGACTCGGGCGGGACATCGTCGGTCCCCATTGAAATTAATGGGTCCGCAATTCCGTTCCGCAAATGCGGAACAGAATTGCGGACGTGTGAATGGACCCTAAATTAAGTCCGAAAGGGTAATTGGTATAAAGTTTAAATATCCAAAACGCTTCAGGTAAAAGTTTTTTATTTTTAATGTTCCCCCCTCTAGAAGGCAAAGTCACTTTTTCAATAGCATACGTACGAAAGCTCTCTACACTTCTATTATGTTACTTGATAAAACGATTCGATGCACTAGAAATACCAGTAGCTCCTGGGTTAGCAATATAGTTGAGGTGTTCACGTTGTCTAACCTGAAATTGCCTACTAGTACTTCCAACGTACATAACATCACAGCTGGTACATTTGATCACATAGACAACCCCCACACTATTACAGTTAATATATTTTTTATAGGAAACCTTTATGTGTGGGCTGAATTGTCAAACTTAGTGGTAGGA
Organism: Bufotes viridis; assembly: GCA_033119425.1. Lineage (NCBI taxonomy): Eukaryota > Metazoa > Chordata > Amphibia > Anura > Bufonidae > Bufotes > Bufotes viridis. The sequence continues at coordinate 13,226 of JAKVIS010000955.1, forward strand.
TGGTCGAATCTGCATATTGTACACGGATGACCTTCGCATTTGCTGAAACCCAGATATTTCATCCAAGTGTTACTTGTCCTAGATGGAGTACGTGTGAACAAGGAGGGAGACAGAGAGTTGGCTAAATTATAATTATAGAAGTAACTGCTTTCCTCATGACACACAATTATTTTTGCTTTGATAATACATTTTTTTTGCAAAATAAAGGTGTGTCGATAGGTGCTAAATACTCACCCTCTTTAGCTAACCTGACTATGGCGTACTGGAAGAGCACTTTGTATTCTCGGAGAATAATCCCTTTTCTGGTTCCACTGTCTGGTATGGCAGATACATCAACAATTTGCTCCTTATTTGGGGCGGCGATGTGTCTGCCATATCAGACTTTGTGAAATATGCTAATGGCTGCAAGATAGTATCCAGACGACCTTATAATTTGGCCAACTCTCTGTCTCCCTCCTTGTTCACACGTACTTCGTTTAGGACAAAGAGCACTTGGATGAAATTTCTGGGTTTCAGCAAATGTGGAGGTCATCCATGTAAAATATGCAGATTCGCCCATCCTACCACTAAGTTCGACAATTCAACCCCTAAAAACTGAACAGTGGAAAGTTTGCCGTAGCCACAACTTACCAGAGAGTGCAGGTGGAGGGACCAGATCAGAGTCTCAGGCTAAGGATACATTCACACGACTGTGTGTAATCCTTTCCGTTTTGCAGTCCGCAAATAACGGAACTGTGTAACATAGTAACATAGTATTTAAGACCGAAAAAAGACATTTGTCCATCCAGTTCGGCCTGTTTCCTACAAGTTGATCCAGAGGAAGGCAAAAAAACCATGTGAGGCAGAAGCCAATTTTCCCCACTTAAGGGGAAAAGATTCCTTCCCGACTCCAATCAGGCAATCAGAATAACTCCCTGGATCAACGACCCCTCTCTAGTAGCTATAACCTGTAATATTATAACACTCCAGAAATAAATCCAGTCCCCTCCTAAATTCCTTTATTGTACTTACCATCACCACCTCCTCAGGCAGAGAGCTCCATAGTCTTACTGCTCTTACAGTGAAGAATCCTTTTCTATGTTTGTGTAGAAACCTTCTTTCCTCCAGACGCAGAGGATGTCCCCTCGTCACAGTCACAGTCCTGGGGATAAATAGATGATGGGAGAGATCTCTGTACTGACCCCTGATATATTTATACATAGTTATTAGATCTCCCCTCAGTCGTCTTTTTTCTAAAGTGGATAACCCTAATTTTGATAACCTTTCGGGGTACTGTAGTTGCCCCATTCCAGTTATTACTTTAGTTGCCCTCCTCTGAACCCTCTCTAGCTCTGCTATGTCTGTCTTGTTCACAGGAGCCCAGAACTGTACACAGTCCTCCATGTGTGGTCTGACCAGTGATGTGTAAAGTGGCAGGACTATGTTCTCATCACGGGCATCTATGCCCCTTTTGATGCAACCCATTATCTTATTGGCCTTGGCGGTAGCTGCCTGACACTGGTTTTTAAAGCTTAGTTTGCTGTTTATTAAAATTCCTAGATCCTTTTCCATGTCAGTGTTACCGAGTGTTTTACCATTTAGTATGTACGGGTGACTTGCATTATTCCTTCCCATGTGCATAACTTTACATTTGTCAGTGTTAAACCTCATCTGCTATTTCTCTGCCCAATCTCCAATGTATCCAGATCCATCTGTAGCAGTATACTGTCCTCTGTAGTATATATGTATGGTATACTATCCTCTGTAGTATATCTACAGTATATTGTCCTCTTCAGTGTTAATTACTTTACACCGTTTAGTGTCATCTGCAAAAATAGATATTTTACTGTGCAAGCCTTCTACAAGATCATTAATAAATATATTGAAGAGAATAGGGCCCAATACTGACCCCTGAGGTACCCCACTAGTTACAGTGACCCAATCTGAGTATCTACCGTTAATAACCACCCTCTGTTTTCTGTCACTCAGCCAGTTACTTACCCACATACTGTGTGTCCGCATTTTACGAAAGAATGGCTTCCATATGTCTTCCGTTTTTGTGGAACGCAAAAAACGGAAGAAAAAAAAGAGTAGAGAAAAGAAATATTATTAATTCATAGTTGTCAAGGAAACAAATGTGAAAAGTCACATGCTCATTCAGACGCCATTTTATTGTGCCTTTCTAGTTAGATAGAGCTTAGTGGGTATCTTGTGCCTTGCTGTTATTTGATTTTTACTGTTTTCTGTGCGACAATCATGGCAAATTACTTTGAAAGAGAACTGCTTCTGCGCTGGATCCTTTCTCAGCGATTTGGAAGGCATTCGCCAATGCTGGACAAAGAACCAAGGAGGAGAAGGAGGCAATGGGTGCATCCATTCCTATTGTCTCACGTTGTATGCAGACCTGCGGCAGGATCCTACAAAATTTCACAACTTCTGTCCTATGTCACCTTCTTGCATCTCTTTGTCCGTACCTAACCTTTCAGGATACGATCATGAGCCGCAGCATTGGACCATAAGAAAGACTCATTGTCCCTTTGAGGTAAAAATTTAATTATTTCTATTTTAAATAATACTATTTTATTTAAATTTAATCATTATTATAGGTTTATGATATTCTTAGAATTGAGCCTGTAAACTGCAGTATAGTGTAATTTATTAATACTTTATCACATAGTATTGGGGGGGGATATCTTACAGATTCCTGGCTACTGGAAACTCCTTTGCTTCGCTGCACTTCGAGTTCCTGCTGGGAGTCTCAACTATCTCTGGGATAGTCAGCCAAACGTGTAAAGTGATATGGCAACGTCTCAGAAAAGCGGTGATGCCCACCCCCAAGGCGGAAGATTGGCTACATATCGCCGAGGGTTTTCAAAATGCTGCACAGTTTCCGAACTCCATTTGGGCACTTGATGGCAAACACATACGTGTTAAGAAGCCAGCTCACTCAGGGTCCCGGTACTTTAATTACAAACAGTACTTTTCTGTGGTGCTGTTAGCCTTGGCTGACAGTAATTACAGGTTTGTAATAGTTGATATCGGGGCCTACGGAAGTAGATCAGACTCCCGCATCTTATGTGCTTCCAGAATGGGTGAGCGACTTTATGCCAATCAGTTAGCCCTACCAGAGCCCCGAAGACTACCCGGATCTGCAGCTCCCCTGGTTCCATTTGTAATCGTGGCTGATGAAGGGTTTGCATTATCACCCAATATGATGCGCCCCTTCCCCAGACACGATTTAGACAACCGAAAGCGCATATTCAACTACCGACTGACTTGTGCCCGTCGGTATGTGGAATGCGCATTTGGCCTCATGCACACGGCTGTTGTTTGTTTCCGCGTCCGTGGGGCCGTTATTTGTGATTTTATGCGGATCCATTCATTTCCTATGGCGCTGTGAAAACATCTGAAAACTAACCGTTTGTGGTCCACGTCTGTGGTCTGCTTCCATCAAAAAAAATATAACCTGTCCTAATGTTGTCCGTGAAAAACGGTTCACGGACCCATTCAAGTCAATGGAACCGCAAAAAATGCGGATGCACAACCATATGTCATCCGCATCCACGTTCGTGTCCATGTTTTAATAAAGTTTGCTGGCAAACTGTCAACCAGACAGTGTGGCATAAAAAAAAAAAAAACAGACAGGAAGTTCCAAACTGTCAGTTTGCCAAGAGCAGTTTGATTTCAGTCCAACTGCCAGAAGTTTGGTAGCTCTGTTTTTGGCATTGATTTCTCCAACCCAAACCATGCCAAAGTGGAATGTGGAGAAGCTGGTCCAGCAGCTGCCCGAGTTGTGGGACAGCTTGGCACCTAGTTATCGAGATCGGCTGCGGAAGGACGCTGCATGGGAGAAAGTGGCCCAGAAAATGAAGCCCAAGTTATGGGAGAAGGCTGATGCCGGTGGGCGTGCGGAATTGGGTAAGCCCAAGCTAGGTAGTTTTGTTCTGTGTTTAGGCCCGGTGTTGGTCCCTGACTGCTTTTAATCTTGTACTTGCATCAGCTTGGTTTTTTATCTATTTGTGGCCCATATTTAAATAGGTTGTGTTATAAATGTGTTTTTTTTTTACATGCGTATGCCACTTTTGAACATTAGACACCTTTTGGTTTGGCCTGTCCAAACCTTCCCAGTATAGTATTGTCTCCCAAACATGTGTCTGTGTTTTTTTTTCTTACATATGTGACCCTGTTTGAATGGATTTCAAAACGTATTTTAACTTGCCATATCATAAAGTTGTTTTTGCCTAAGGCCTAGCACAACTAATCTACAACTTGATGCATTTGTTGAACCTTATGATAGGCCCACCTTCCCTAGTGTACTATGTGGTGTGAATGTTTCGTTTGTGTTTCGTATGTTGCCGGTTATTTAGTATTCTTTCTGGATCCTGTTTCAGGGGTCATGTTGTTAATGTTATGTTTCCTATTTTGCTATAGTAACAGTCAAGAACACCAAAACCCGCCGGAACTGTTGCCGGGACCAATTTCGGCGTGAATTCAACGAAAGGGGCCGCGGCAGACAAGGGACTCCTAAGAAGAGGCCATATATATATTCCAGGCAACTTCGCTTTCTGGAGGATGTGATGGACGTGAGGCCGTAAGTATTTTACTTTGATTTCATATGAGTTTAGGTCACTGCTTCACATATGTAATTGTCTACTGAAACAATATAAAGCAGAACGTACTGCCATGTTTGGTATGTTCTTATGTTACTGGAGTGTCTTAATATTGTAAAAACGGTATGTTCCCAAGGTTGCAATGTACGATTCTCCATGTCTTAAAAATCAGCAGTCAGTTAGCGCCTCAGTATGTTTCAAAGTTTTTGTGCTGGTCAGCTTCAATCAGCCAGCAGCCTTTTCCATTCTAACTGCAAAATGTGCACACTATGTGGGCCAGTATTTTAATGTTTTCATTTTGATTTTAGCCCATATTGTAAAGGGTGTAATTTTGTTAATATGTGCTGGTCAGTAATATTACTTGCCTTACCTTCTTTAAAATTCCTGACGTGCATTCTGAATAGATAAATTATGAAATGTGTGAGTCCTTTTTATGATGTGGCTAAATCTTTTTCTTTTCGTCTTAACACTTAGTGCTGAAGACAGTTCGGAGGAACAGGAGGGATCTGAATTGGGCCAAGAGCAGACTCCGCCTGTTTTTCCCTGGAACCCAGCCCTGCCCCAACGCCAGCAGAGGAGGATTCCGAAACAGGGCAGACACCTGCCGTCACCACCCAGGCCACTGCCAAACCCCAAAGTCAAACTGAGGCCCGAACAAGGAGGAGTAGACGCCTGGCTTCCTCTCTGTCTCACCACTCGAGAAGTTCTCAATGTGCGCGTGATAGATTTGCTGGGGCAGACGAGGAGTGAGGGCCAGGAGGAAAGTTTATTACGGGGCCTGACACCATTTCTGAGGCGCGTAGCTAGTCCTCGCCAGACTATGTGCATAGCCTCAGTATTCTTGGTGATGGAAATGTATGCCTCCCAATACCAGGGAGACATACATTCTCAAATTAATGAGCCAAGGAAAAGCATAATGGCGCCCCCCCCGTTTCAGCAGCCCACCACCTACCCACAGCAACCACAACATGGGTCACGTTGGCCAGGGCCATCTTTTCGGGGATTCCAGAACCCCAACCAACCACCGGGCCATTCTAGTACTGTGGCCAATTTTCCATCTGTTGGGCCAGACCCTGCCCAGGTTAGACCAGGACCATCTTCGACAAGTGTGCTCTTCAGTAGGGAATTTTTTTTATTTTTAAAAGTTTATGTATCAAGTGAATATGTTGTACAGTTTATCATTTTAACTTTATACAGCCTTGTGTGGCTTCTTTTTTATTGGGGCCATTTTTGTAATAAACGTTTTTATGTTTATCTTTACATGTTTGATTTTTATTTGCATAAAAAAACGAGGTAAATGCCTGTATACTAACAAAATACATATGGGACAGGGTTCACTCCAAACCGTCACCTTACTTATATTCGAGAAACTATCCTCGAAATATGATAAATTCTAATGATTTTGCCCCACTCCAAAAAAATGTTTCTACCAGGAACAATATCACATTCTATTCTTTGGTCCAAATTGCTGGAGGAATCGCCCCAAATTACTGGTTTGGGGCACCTAAATTTACCCTAGTGTTTGCTAAAGCACCCACTTGGGTATTTAGAGTATCCCAAACACACTTTACGGATATATTGTTATGGTCCATTAACAATATGATGTTATTGGGTTCGAGGTAAATACATTTTTCAAATTTTAAGCATAAAATTGATTTTAAAGAAAATGGCAATATATAGAAAAAAAGACAACTAAAGAAACACAATACTTTATTTACACATTATTACATCAATAAAATCAGGGTCCGCAATACATTACTTGAGGTATTAAAGTTTTTTTTGAAAAAACGAGAAACATGAATAATGATGTTTATAACAATAGCCTTGTATACACATCAATATTCTTTGTATTGATCTTTAAGATTTATTTGGTCCAAAAAACCTCAGCCCGCAAGCCCTCGTCAAGGATCCTCAGTCTTCTTGCAGGTCCCTACACTCAACTATGTCAATAAATTAAACAACTACCTTGAGAAAATAAAAAAACACTAACGAGCTCAGAACATTTCAAAAGCTGCCACGAATAGCATCCCTCTGCCATGGCACGGACCCCTCTGGGCTGAAAAAGTAGTCTGCATATAGTTCCCGCACAGCAATGCCTGATGTCCCAGGTCTTCAACGCAGGCTTCTCTCCAAACCCAAAGCTGCAGAGGTAGGAAGGTCTTCTATATCAACAGCAGAGGAAGCCTCGTGAATCCTGGTGAAGTTGTACAGAATTACACAAGCTTGAATCACCAGGGTAGCATTCTCCGGATCCATCTGTATGGATGTCAAAAACACCCTCCATTTGCTAGAGAGTATTCCGAAAGCGCACTCAACATACCGACAGGCATGTGTCAACCAGTAGTTAAAAATACGCCTCTTGACATCCAAACCTCGCTTTGGGAAGGGCTGCATAACATGGTAAGTCAATGCAAACCCTTCATCTGCCACGAAAACAAATGGAGCCGGCGGACAATCAGATCCGGGCAGTCTTCGGGACTCGGGCAGGGCAAGCTGGTTGGCACGAAGCCGATCACCCATTCTAGAAGCACTAAAGATGCGAGCATCTGCAGTGCTTCCATAGGCCCCGATATCAACCATTATAAACCAGTAGTGACTGTCAGCAACAGCCATCAGCACTATAGAAAAATAATGCTTATAATTGAAGAATCGGGACCCAGAGTGAGGAGGCTTCTTCACACGAATGAGCTTCCCATCCATTGCCCCGAGGCAGTAAGGAAACTGCGCCAAAACATTGAAGCCCTCAGCAATCCAAAGCCAATCGTCTGCCTTGGGCTGTGGCATCACGGTCTCTCGGAGTCTCGACCAGATGACATGACAAGTGTGGCACACAATCCGAGAAATGGTTGAGGTCCCCAAAAGAAACTCAAAATGCAGGGATGCAAACGAGTTCCCAGAAGCATGGAATCTGTGTAAGAAAAGGAAAAAAAGTTAAACAAACCACAAAAATTTTGCAAACAATACATAAATACTCAAATGTTTAAGGCTGATCAAAACACAGAAAAAATTACTTTTATCACCAAAAAATTAAATAACATTTCTAAACTTAGGGGGCACAGCATTCTATGAAAAACAAAATATACAGGGCTCACAACTTTGGCAAGGAATTGAACCGACAATTAGTTAGTCCAAATATATATACCGTATTTTCCGGCGTATAAGACGACTGGGCGTATAAGACGACCCCCATCTTTTCCATTTAAAATATAGGGTTTGGGCTATACTCGCCGTATAAGACTACCCCTCTTCCAACACATGCCAATCCAACCCAGTATACAACAACCAGCCAATCACAGCAAGCGATGTACCTGTATTTTCTGTGCACTCTTCATACAAAGCCTGCTTGGATTGGCTGTGTCAGCTCTCCCTGCCTGCCCAGCCCTCCCTGTCTCCAAGACGATCTTCTCCAGTCCAGGGAACTGACCATGGCAGCCAGGGCTTCAGTAGCGTCCTGGCTGCCATGGTAACCGATCGGAGCCCACCTGTGTTTTACTGTATTTATTCCAAAAAACGATTTTACAGATATACAAATTACCAGTACCGTTATCTTTGTGCCCAAGTGTCTGCCGCCGTTTTGTGCCCAGCCGAATCCTGGATCCCAGGGCTGCCCCTCTCTTAATTTATTCACTGCACTTCTGTTTGTTTATCTTCTGAAGCCGCTCGTAATCTCGCCCATGCGTAGTTAGTTGGAGCACTCGCGAGATTACGAGCGGCTTCAGAAGATAAAAAAACAGAAGTGCAGTGAATAAATTAAGAGAGGGTCGGCGCTGGGATCCAGGATTCAGGGCGCGGCTGGGCACAAAACAGGTAGAGACACTTGGACACAAAGATACCGATACTGGTAATTTGTATATCTATAATATCGTTTCTTCACAAAAAAATAAACCACAGGCCCCTCCTCCACCCCTCTCTCATCATTGGTGGCAGCGGGCAGCACAGGGGAGAGGGAGGGACTGATTCCTTCTCCCCTGTGCTGCCTTATACCCGGCGTATAAGACGACCCCCGACTTTTGAAAAGAATTTCTAGTGTTAGAAAGTCGTCTTATACGCCGGAAAATACGGTATATATATATAAACCAAGATCCTCAGGACAGTATCAGGGCACATTACTTAGGTGGTAAGAGGGTGTGTGATATACCGGAATGTGAGGAGTAGACTGATACCGGAGTGGGCCTCCCTAGGAGCAGTTGGCCCTGAGACTTGCCCGGGTATACCGGGTGCTGGCACCGAAATGTCATCTGCCTGCTGACGAAAATTGACTAACACAAATACTATTATAATAACAAAAAATGAGAATAAAATTCATGATTTGAATTATTTTTTTATAAACATATAAACAAAAAATCATAAATCAAACAGTTCATGTGTAAGGACCGCTTCCCCTGTACACTATTGGAGCAGATGTTGAACTGCTTGGAAGTGTCTGGGCAGGCACTGTAAGCTGTGACATTGTTGAGGCTGATGGTATTTCGGATCTCGGTTGAGATAAAATATGTGCCTGACGCATTTTTGGTTGATCTATGTATTGAATCATGTCCAGAGGCATATCATCCCCCTGAAATAAATACAATACAGATGACATGACATTTAGTACCATCATATGGCGGTCTTGAGGAATCCTAGTTAAACCAGGGGCCAGGCTACGTAGCATTTTTTCCTCAGGTGTCTCCGATTTATTAGTGTTTTAAGATACTCGAAAACTTGCAAATTGATATAGTCTCTCATTGACATCCGAGAGTCTGGTTGTTGACTACTTCCTCCCCTTCTTCTGCTTTGCCGCTGTGTTGGCGTTGAGGTGAAGTCTCCAGATGACTTTCCTCCTCTTTCTTCGGCCTCCTGTTCTCCAGCAGGTGTTGGGCATGATGGTGGTGGCGGCGTCTGCTCCTCTAAATCAGTAGATGAAGTCATCTTAAACCAAAAGATTGTCCACAGTACTGACAAAGAAATAAATGTATATTACATGTAATATTTCTTTTAATAATAAGATATTGATAGATAGATCAGCTGTCTGACAAGACAGTGGCGCTAGAAAAACTCTGCGGCCTTCTCTCTGTTTCACTCCTGCCTAGTGATGTCATTACTATTATCTATGGGACAGATTGATTTAAATAAGATGTCACCGCGCTACTGTAGTGCAGCTGCCTACAAAAATCATATGCTCATGATCTATGCTGATATTTCATCATTAGATCAACATCAGTAAAATATAAAATATTTTGAATTAAATGAAAACTTACGGTCGCAGGTCCATTATTGGTAACAGGAACTGTAAGTACTTGGTGTACATATAAGGTTTTTCTTTCGGTTTTCAATCACCGCTATGGCCTTTGGAAGCAATAAATTCACAGCAGAATTGATCCCTACAGGAATTCCACTTTGTTTTAACTGAGAAAAAAAAACTTCCAAACTTAGAATTTTTGATACATTTGTCACTTTGCTAGGTTCATGTAATTTTCTAGTGCAGACATCTGCAAGGATAGAACACAGTGTTCCATCTTTGCAGACATGTGCACTAGAAAAATACATGGGCCTTGCAAAGTGACATAGGAAAGTTTGCATTTAATATTGTGCAGAGATGCAGTTTATAAAAAGTGATTAGATGCATCACAGGAGTTAATTAAAAACTAAACTTTGCTATGTCACAACACTGCCCTGGAGATGGCAATCAGGGATGCTACAGGACTTGATTTAGCTACTGATTTATAGTAATATAATAATTAAATTATAGGGAAAGTTATAAAAATATTGTATACTTACTAAGTCGGATAGGTTTGTCTGTTTTGTATCTCGCCCATTCATCGGGCAGCAGCTGCTGGGCGACCTCTTCCCATGACTGGTCCTTTCGGACCCGGTCATAGTATAGATTCAATCTTGAGTCCCAAATTTTTTGGCCTCTCTTGGAACAATACTATCATCTTGCTCACATCAATTCTAGCCTTTTTGAAGAGCTAGAATGTTGTTGTGCTAAAGTCTTCAGCAATTGCAATATATGAATATTTAGCCCCAACCCCTGGGGACAGGGCCTTCAATAATAATATTTAAATAATAATACGGAAATGGATCGGCAATTTGCGGATCCATTGACTTGAATGCAGCTGCGGACCAATCTGTGCGGACAATAGTAGGACATGCTTCATATTTTTGCGGAATAGAAATGCGGAAATGAATGTTGTCCGCACATTTTATTCACCCATAGGAATGAATGGGTCCGCGTCTATTCTGCAAAATGCTGATCAGATGCGGAAAAAAATAATACGGTCGTGTGAATGTACTCTAAAGCAGCATTTCCAACAGTGTGCTTCCAGCTGTTGCAAAACTACAACTCCCAGCATGCCCACACAGCCAAAGGCTGTCCGGGCATGCTGGGAGTTGTAGTTTTGCAACAGCTGGAGGCACGCTGGTTGGGAAACACTGCCCTAAAGCAACAAGACTGCATGCTGCTTTTGTAGCTCCCTTTAGAAAGGGCCTTTTTAATTGTACAGAGCTTAAATTTGTTTTGTGATGTTTGATTTACAAAAAAAAATATCTTTTTAACATGCAGGTTTATAAGGTCACCTCAGAAACGGACATGTGTATTTTACACTGTAGTGTAGTTAAGTTTGGCGCTCACAATTACAATCCTGCAGGTCTTCCTGGGTAGTGTGAATGATCTTGTAATGCCCAGTATGTGTGCTTTATGTCCAGTCTGATGGGGATGACCAGAAACTCACAGGAATGGCAGCTCTGAACCTATTATTTTCACCCAAGATAAATGCTGCCAGCAGTGTCTAGAAGCCGTTCATCCTCACTGCTTTCTATACGAGCATGCTAATGGCCGTAATTAGGATGATAACTTTAACCCAGACTGGTACTTTGCAGCGAGATTGCGGTTGCAACATAATTTTAGAGTGCAGCGGTGTCACTTTATAGAGAATCGGGGTGCCTTCACATGACTTCCCCTTATGTTAACCTATGGTGTTGAAAAGTGTCCATCCCTACACTGTGTTCTAATGCGGAATAAAATTCTACTGCGTAAATAATGATGTTACAGATTTTCTATAGCAGAATGTTTCCATTTGTTTCAATGGGAAATTAAATCTACATGTAAAAATATGCAACGGAATACACACATGCAGATTTTCTGGTGGATTTCCCCCCCCCCTTGTGATGACACCCTAATTGTAGCAGCAACAGTTGAGGGTCAGTTGCACTGACAGCCAGCAACATCCCCATTTGACCATTGACCATGAATCACATCCGTTTAGCTTGCTCCATAGGAGCTGAAGTACAGAAGCAGCATGTGATGCACCCCCTGTCTGACAGCGTCTCCTGAGCAAATTTTAACCTGACCCCTTCCTGTTCAAGTGCCTGCAAGAAGAGCTGCGGCGGCTCCTGTCTTTATTAGCTTACATTCGTGGGTGGACGGTGATGTTTGTTTGTCACGGCAAATGGTTGGTCTAGGAATTCTGCATGAAATTTGCAGGGTTATGTTTAGACCCTTTTAGCCTTGTTACTCTAATGATCCTAATGTGTGTATGCAAATAATGTACGGATCTGACACCACAGAACAGAGAATTATTCAGGTTCCTCTGCTTTAAGGTTTATTGCTGTAGTTTACTTTGCATTTCCTATCCTGGTACCTGCTTATAGTCTAACGGCATACAAAAAAAATCTACCCAGTTAAATAAGAATTATCAATTTTCAGAACCTGATTCTGCCATCTTCTTGTAACAAGTGACAGTAAAATGCGTCAGAAATATTCAGAGTTCTTATCTTCATTTTAAGAGGAGTCGGCACTGTAACAGATTGACCTTGTTATATTAATTTATGTTCGGCTGTCTGTACACCCCCCCCCCCCCATTCATTTATCAAACCAATTATGTGTGAGTCACCAGAGTCCTGTTGTATTTTGCTCACCCTGTGCCCATTATTGTTGCAGGGTATGTAAATGTATTGATTGTCTGTGCCTCTTCCCTTTTCCTGTTCCCATTGTTTCCCAAGAGTCGGGCGGTGTCCCAAGACCTGTTTAAACTAGCTGCTTTGTCCCTCCTAGACCTCCCATCGGCCCTTGCTATTGTCTCACCCCCCCCCCCTTGTATTATTGTAATCTATGTACTATTGGTTGTAAATTAGGCTGTTGGAGGTTTTAAACATGTGTGCTATTCCTAGTAAAGGCAGTTGACTCCCAAAACTGTGTGTCGTCCAGTTACTGGGGGAATTGTCACGTGGACATTGACCTGCTTCTTCAGCTACAAGGGGATTTAAGCGGAGATTTTGATGCTATGTCTTGGAGCTCCACAACAATTGGTGGCAAGCAGCGGGATACAAGCCCTGCAGCAGAAGGAAGCAGCGTTTGTACGGATTAAAGGAAACAAACGGAAAAGTGAAAGCAGCAGCGGTTCGTGCAGATAACAGGTCGTTTCATTTTGGTTATATGAATGGAACCGTGAATGGAGACGAACTATGCTGGATTAAAACGGACAACATTAAAGGAATTGCTGGAAGCGAGAGGGCGGATAGCCAGCAATAAAACGAAGGCTGTGCTAATTGCTCATCTGACCGAGGGAGACCGGGCACGCAGTATGGCTACAGAAACCGCAGAGTCAGAGTTCGACAGAGAGGTGAAACGCAGGCTAGCATTTTATGGAAAGAATCCCTCCATAGAGCTGGTACAGGCAACCATGAACCAGGTGGATGGCTTGATCACTGCAAGGGAGGAGAGAGAGAACCAACTCCGGATAGCAGAGCAGCGGGCATTGGAAAGACCGCCAACTATTACTTCGGCTCCAGAACCCAAAGTCAAGGTACCGCATGATGCGTTTAAAAAATTTGTGAAAGCCGAGGACGAGATCGACGGCTTTCTGTAGGACTTATGAGCGGCAGTGCAGGCTACACCAGGTACCCCCAGCAGACTGGGTACGGATCCTCGCTGGTAAGCTCTCTGGCCGTGCAGCGGAGGCATATAGAGCTGTACCTGACGAGGAGATTGCAGACTATACCCGGGTGAAAGAGGTAATTTTGGCAAGATATGCCATCACCCCAGAAGCCTACAGTAGACGATTCAGGGACACTAAAACACAGGAAAAAGACTCATACACAGAGTGGACATGCCGCATGCAGAGGGCAGCCCTAGCCTGGCTACAGACAAGCCAAGCTATTATAGCGGAGGAAATTACCCAGCTGGTCCTACTGGAACAATTTTTCAATGGACTAAATCCAGAAGTGCAGGAGTGGGTAAGGGACCGGAAACCTACCACTCTATCCGACGCAGCTAGACAGGCGGATGACTACCAGGATGCCCGCAGACAATCCAGGGCAAGCTTCAGACCCAATCCCAGACCAATACACCCTAACCCTGGGCCACCAGCACCACAACACACGGGGCTTCTGCCTAGTATCCCAGCAAACAGATACCCTAATCGGAGCGCCATACAGTGCCATGCCTGCAAAAAGTTTGGGCATTATCAGAGGGACTGTACCCAGAACCGAAACCAGGCTGCATGGATGCGTCCAGCTCCACCCCCTCCAGCGCTGGCAGCCGCCCACTACTACCATACGTAGGCTGTTCCGCTTAACATCAGAGCAGAGGATCAAGAGGAACACTGGGGTGTTCTACACGAGGCAGACCCAATACAGACGGAGACTAATAATCGACAGCATCACAGGCAGACGGTTATCCTCAACGGCAAGGAGACCCAGGGGCTGCGCGATTCCGGTGCCACCCTCACCCTGGTGCGACGACATCTGGTTCCAGAAAAAGACCCCACTGGGGGTTCTGTAGCTGTACGGGTGGTGGGAGGGACCATCCACAGATTACCCACAGCTAGGGTACATCTACATTGGGGTGTGGGGGCTGGAATGGTTAATGTTGGGTTGATAAAAGACCTACCCGCTGATGTTTTGCTGGGAAATGATCTTGGCCCGATGACTTCCGCGTTTGTACCACCTCAGGGTATCAACGAGACCTATCCTGTTACCAACAGGTCACAGGCTCACTCCATGAACAACCCGGCACACTCTGAGGTCCAGGTAAGAACCCTTCCCCACAACATTCACCCTATCCCCTGGGATACCCCCGCAACATTTGGGCAGGAATCCCTTGGTGACCCTACGTTGCAGGTTTATAGGGATAAAGTTAACCAGGCCCAGACCGGAATAGAAGGAGAGAGATATTCTTGGCAGCAGGGGTTATTGTATCGGGACTCTGAAAGGGTCACAGCAGGGTCCCCACCTATCCCCACCCGGGAGCTAGTAGTCCCACAGAAGTACAGGAGGGAGTTATTACAGATCGCGCATGTTATCCCCCTGGCAGGACACTTAGGGGTCAGCCGCACCAGGCACAGGCTTACCCACACTTTTTTTTGGCCAGGCATCTCTAAAGATGTTAGGCAGTACTGTCAAACATGCGACACATGCCAACGAGTAGGTAAAAGAGGGGATCGCCGCAAAGCTAAGTTGCAACCTCTACCCATCATCGAAGAACCGTTTGGACGGGTAGCGGTAGATATTATAGGACCGTTGGCCAAACCCAGCCCGTCAGGCAAAAGGTATATTTTAACGATAGTGGATTATGCAACACGGTATCCAGAAGCTGTGGCTCTGACTAATATCCAGGCAGAGACGGTGGCTGAGGCATTAATGCGAGTCTTCTCTTGGATGGGTTTTCCCAGAGAGATAGTCTCGGATCAGGGCACTCAGTTCAGAGACGAAGTCACCCAACAGCTGTGGAAACTGTGCGGCATCAAATCTATCGTTAGTTTAGCTTACCACCCCCAGACGAATGGCTTGTGTGAACGATTTAATGGCACCTTAAAACAGATGCTTAGCACCTTTATTAACACCCGTCAGGGACTGGGAAAAATTCCTACCCCACCTCCTTTTTGCTTACAGGGAGGTGCCGCAGAAATCGACAGGATTTTCGCCGTTCGAACTACTGTTCGGACGGAGAGTTAGAGGGCCCCTAGATTTAATCCGGGAACACTGGGAAGGAGCAGTAGGTGAGGATGGTACCCCTGTCATACTCTATTTGCTGGAGTTCTGTGACCGCTTGGAGGAATTGACTCAGAAAGTGCATACTAACCTCCAGGCGGCACAGACCCATCAGCGCCGATGGTATGACAGAGGTGCCAGGGACCGGAGCTTTCAGATTGGCCAAAAGGTGTTGATTTTCAAACCTTTGCGCCATGACAAGCTCCAGGCCGCCTGGCAGAGCCCATACCAAGTGGTGGAGCAGAGGTGCGACACCACTTATGTGATCGGCCCGTGCTCTTGTAGTGGGCGGAGACGCATGCTCCACGTGAACATGCTCAAACCCTACTATGAGAGAACCGAGGATGTGGCCGCCATATGTGCGCCCGCATCTGACGACTTTGAGAATCTTCCCCTACCAGATCTCCTGGGGGAGCATGATAAACTAGGGACCCTAGATGAAGTCCAGCTAGGGGAGAGACTAAGCCCCCAAGAGCGTATCCAGGTGCGACAACTGTTAGCCACAAAGGGCGCCACCTTCTCTAACACACCTGGCTACACCCCACTGGCTACCCATAGGGTAGACACGGCCGATCAACCACCCCTTAAACAGATGCCCTACAGAATTCCTGAGGCTGTCCGGGAGCACATGAGACAGGAAATTCAGGAAATGCTCCACTTAGGGGTCATAGAAGCATCAGATAGCCCTTGGGCCTCTCCAGTAGTTTTAGTACCAAAACGGGATGGCACGACCCGCTTTTGTGTAGATTACCGGAGACTTAATGATAAAACAGTCTCTGACGCATACCCTATGCCCAGGATAGACGAGCTCTTAGATAGGATGGCTAGAGGTCAATACCTCACGACCATTGACTTATGTAAGGGCTATTGGCAAATTCCCTTAGTCGCCAGATGCCATTCCCAAGTCAGCCTTTGTCACCCCGTTTGGCCTCTACCAATTTAAGGTCATGCCATTTGGGATGAAAAACGCCTCAGCCATGTTCCAACGTATGGTGGACCGGCTGCTTGATGGCTTCCAAGATTATGCATGTGCATACTTGGATGACATTGCTATTTATAGTGAAACCTGGGAAGGGCATCTGAGACACGTAAGTGCCGTGATAGACCGCATCAGAGAGGCTGGCCTAACCCTAAAACCCAGCAAGTGCCATATTGGGATGGCAGAAGTACAATACCTAGGACACCGGGTGGGATGTGGGAAGCAAAAGCCTGAGCCCGCTAAAGTAGAGGCAGTAGCCCAGTGGCCAACCCCCCGCACCAAAACTCAGGTGTTAGCCTTCCTAGGGACCGCGGGCTATTATCGGAAATTTGTCCCAAACTATAGTACCCTGGCCAAACCCCTCTCTGACCTCACCAAAAAGAACCTCCCCCGCCAAGTAGTAAGGACCCCAGAGTGTGAGCAGGCATTCCAACAGCTCAAGCAGGCCCTTGTTAATAGTCCTATACTCGCTGCTCCCAACTCATCGAAAAGATTCCTCGTTCACACAGATGCGTCAATGTTTGGATTGGGAGCGGTACTGAGCCAAGTTGGAGAAGATGGCGGGGAACATCCCGTAGCTTACTTGAGCCGGAAGTTCTAGCCAGGGAAGTGAGCTACGCCGCCATCGAGAAGGAATGCCTAGCTGTGGTGTGGGCCCTAAAGAAGCTTCAACCCTACTTGTATGGACAGCAGTTCACATTACTCACGGATCACAACCCGTTAGTATGGCTAAATTGCGTGGCAGGGGACAATGCCCGGTTGTTGCGCTGGAGCTTGGCGTTACAACCATATGATTTTACAATTCACTACCGCCCCGGGAAACAAAATGGCAATGCCGACGGATTATCATGACAAACTGAACTGGAAAAGTGATCCGTGAGTACTCCCCAGACATCCCCAAGCCGATCCGTTGGGGATCAGACTGTGTATGCTGGCTTGTGGTTAAGGGGGAGCAGTGTAACAGATTGACCTTGTTATATTAATTTATGTTCGGCTGTCTGTACACCCCCCCTCCCCCATTCATTTACCAAACCAATTATGTGTGAGTCACCAGAGTCCTGTTGTATTTTGCTCACCCTGTGCCCATTATTGTTGCAGGGTATGTAAATGTATTGATTGTCTGTGCCTCTTCCCTTTTCCTGTCCCATTGTTTCCCAAGAGTCGGGCGGTGTCCCAGGGACCCTGCAAGACCTGTTTAAACTAGCTGCTTTGTCCCTCCTAGACCTCCCATCGGCTCTTGCTATTGTCTCCCCCCTTCCTTGTATTATTGTAATCTATGTACTATTAGTTGTAAATTAGGCTGTTGGAGGTTTTAAACGTGTGTGTCATTCCTAGTAAAGTCAGTTGACTCCCAAAACTGTGTGTCGTCCAGTTACTGGGGGAATTGTCTCGTGGACATTGACCTGCTTCTTCAGCTACAAGGGGATTTAAGCGGAGATTTTGATGCTATGTCTTGGAGCTCCGCAACAGGCACCTCTTGAGATGTCTGTTATAGTAAAAGGTATTCTCCATGAAATAACAGTTCTGGACATTTTTGCTTTGGACGGTGCTATTATGTTGATCATCCTAGAAATTTATGAATAAATTGACAGCTGAGCATTACCGATTTCCTCTTTAAAATGGGTTGTTTCCCTACACAGTCAGCACTGATTGGAAAATGTCAGCCTGTTTTTAGGTAGGCACCCCCAAATGAACGCCCAGTTGTCAATTTATCCATAAATTTCTTGTACCGCAAGCCTTGATGCTGGTCCAGCTAGAATGGAGAAGTAAAACAGACGACAACTCCAATCACACAAGATGCTGACTGATTTAGAAATGCACAAGAAACTGTGACTGTTCTTGGACAAGTCCTCTTTATTTTGGGTGGTTACCATCTCCTGCTTGCTGGGACTTGCGGCGTAGCAGGTGTTGCTGACTAAACAGCAGATATAACCAGGGATATGCCAGGCTCCCCGTCCTTCTGTGTTTGAAAGCCATGTCCCTATGCATATGAAGGCCTCAGATGAGGAACCTCTAAAGAACATAAACCCACCTCCTGTATACAGCTCCACCCCTCCTGCCAAAAGGGTGCCGATAGGAAATGACCGTGCCTTATCCTGGAGAAGGGAGCGGCTGTCATAGGACAGATATGTTAGATACATATGGAGGCACCATATAGCAGTACATACATGTTGTGTGGGGGCCCCTAGGGCTGCCGCATAGGGTCTTAGGTTTTTCTGCAAATAATTTAAACTGTCACTTAGCAAACGGTAGTGTGGTAGTTAATAGTCTGCTGCCATAAAACTTGTCCTTTATTCCAGGTGAGTAATTGGGTTTTCTCAGGGCGAGAGCCCCTTCTAGTCATGGTGGCCATATTCACACACCCTATGATTAGACAAAAGCCTGTGAAAACAAAGTCAAATAACCCCAAAGCAAAACAGAGAAGCAAATATGTAATGTAAAAAATAACAAATTTTATTAAACAAATAATTTGAAAGTATATATATATATATATAATAGCAGCATAACATCTACAGGAAAAGATGCGCCACAGGACTACAATTCAAAATACATAAAAGATAATAAACTGCTGAAAGTAACTGAAGAGATAAAAAATCCCAAAAGAATATAATAAATAAGTAAAGTGCAATAGTATATATAAATACATACATACAGGAGACAATCGTATAAAGTATGCAGACCAATGTAGTCCTGATCCCGACATGTGTTTGGCGATCACTTTCTCAAGGGATATGGTGGCCATATTGTCACGTAGCTTTCCCAGAAGAATGGATCACCGAACGTCAACTCGTTACTAGTATTTTTTGCATATTGTATGGTATCAATGATCAGGATTTGCCCCAAGTCACCCACTAATCTTCTAAAATACACTTCCCTCTCTTCGACCGACACGGTCTTTGCTCCGTCCTGTTTCCCAACAGGGAAATCAGATCTAGTGTGGGAACACGTGAGGAGGCAGCGCAGGCGTGCAGCAACTTGTGCAAGTGTCAGACTTCCATCATCTAAATTAGCAAGCAGCTACACCTCCCTGTATAAATAGCTCCAGAATAGCTCTCCAGTCTGTAATCCCATGCAGAGGTTTTATTGCTGCGCAGTAAGATCGCCTGCAGACATTAGGAGTTCTTCCTTTTTATGCTACAGCTCACGTGGAAAGCGAAGGCATCGGGTACTGCAAATACATAGCAGGAAGGGAAGCCCTAACCAAAAGCAGGCAAAAAGCGCAAAATCCCCCCAGTGGTGGGTAGCCTGGCAGTAGGTGTTTAGTTTCCCTGCAGCGCCTCCGCAGGTGAAGTGAAGTATTACACTGTGGCCATTCACTCCTGTATAATGCATCAAAGGACAGGTCCTCCAGTGCGGAAGGTGCTCTTTGCAACCCAACAGTTGAGGTTCCTGAACAAAGGGCACCCCTCTATTAATTCAGAACTCCCTAATATGGTTTATGAAAAAAAAAATCTAAAGACGTTGATCCAAACCCGCCGTACACATTACCATGTGAATGAAGTTACTTGATAATCAAAATGGCCCCCATGACATGTTCCGTATAGGTTGTCACCTAGCTTTTCCAAAAATCCTAGATTTTTTTTAATCTGCTTTAGGGCTGATGCACACGACCATATGTATTTTGTGGTCCGCAAAACACATACGATGTCCATGCCCATTCTGTATTTTGCAGAACGGAACAGCCGGCCCGTAATAGAACAGTTATCCTTGTCCGTAATGGGGACAATAATTGGACATGTTCTATTTTTTTGCGGACTGGACAAACGGAATGCACACAGAGTAATTCCGTTTTTTAACGGACCTATTGAAATGAATGGTTCCACATATGGCCCGCAAAAAAAAAAAAAAATGGAACAAACATGGAAAGAAAAATATGTTTGTGTGCACAAGCCCTTACATAGTTGCCAACTGTCCTGAATTTGAAGGAACTGTCCCTAATGTTCAGAGACTGTCTGGGGCCACAAATGGGCGTGGCTAGTGTAAGTCCCACCTGTAAGTGAACGTTCTCTAGCGGGTTTAGCTTACACGCTCCTCAATTACCAACTACAATGTTGGTAAGTATGGCCTGATAATACAGTACTTAAGGACTGGTGGCTATATCATCAGGAGTCTGAGAAAGTTTTGTGACAACCCATGTGATCGCTAAATGCTGTTCATATTGGTTGTCAAGGGCAGATATAACAAAGAAACAGGACATTTCTGGATCCTCGGTAGTAAAATAGTTTATTCGTAAAAATGACTATAATACAAAGCAGGAAAGATGAGAAAACCCAGAAGTGTACTAAAACATACACCACTCATCCTGTGCTCAATACGGTTCTGTCATAGAAAGAGTTACATGCGGGTTACATGTCAGAGACGGGTTACACGTGATATACACAGTATATTCATAGCGTTTGTGTATTGAACATACAGTCCTATATACATAAGGTCCTAGAAAAATAACATTTGACAAACAGACACGTGTCCTCCCCGATCAGCTGCAACGGAGGAGGCACCGGGCACAGTCCTAGGCGAGGTCTTAATCTATAATTTGGTAAAAGGTTTCCCATTAGCATGCTTTAACTACTGATGTACCAGCAAAGCTAGCAGGCCAGGGACACAGACAAAGTACGGGCCCAGTAGCGAGGGGGCATGGTGGCAAAGGTGGCGAGGTTGTATTTACTTGCCAAAAATCCTGCAAATCTGGCCTCAAAGGGTTCCTGGGTGGGCCAAGGGGCAGGGCTTAAATTATTATTTTTTAACCCCTTAAAGGGAACCTGTCACCAGGATTTAGTGTATAGAGCTGGGGACATGGGCTGCTAGATGGTCGCTAGCACATCCGCAGTACCCAGTCCCCTTAGCTCTATGTGCCTTCATTGCGTCAAAAAAAGGATTTTTGTGATATGTAAATTAGCCTGATATGAGTCCTGTGTCCGGAGATGAGTCAAACTTGCTGAGCGCAGCACCGCCCCGCGTCCTCGGAATCTCCTCCTTACTGGCCGACGTCACCATAGCTGGAGCGCCGAAATCTCGCGATGCGCGAGCTAGCGCATGCGCAGTGTTGGCATCATGTTCCTATCCTGTGCTGGCATCAGCACAGGGAACAAACTTCGCATGGACTCAGCCCTATTTCACCCTAAGGACCTGGCCATTTTTTGCAAATCTGACCAGTGTCACTTTATGTGGTGATAACTTTTAAACGCTTTTTCTTATCCAGGCCATTCTGAGATTGTTTTTTCGTCACAGATTGTACTTCATAACAGTGGTAAAATAAAGTTGAAAAATTTCATTTTTATTTATAAAAAAATACAAAATTTACCAAAAATTTACCAAAAATTTTGAAAAATTCGCAATTTTCCAAGTTTCAATTTCTCTACTTCTATAATACATAGTAATAACACAAAAAAAAGTTATTGATTTACATTCCCCATATGTCTACTTCATGTATCGATCATTTTGGGAATGCTATTTCATTTTTTGGGGACGTTACAAGGCTTAGAAGTTTAGAAGCAAATCTTGAAATTTTTCAGAAATTTTCAAAAACCCACTTTTTAGGGACCAGTTCAGGTCTGAAGTCACTTTGTGAGGCTTACATAATAGAAACCACCCAAAAATTACCCCATCCTAAAAACTACACCCCTCAAGGTATTCAAAACTGATTTTACAAACGTAATTAACCCTTTAGGTTTTCCACAAAAGTTAATGGCAAATGGAGATAAAATTTCAGAATTTCGATTTTTGAAAAATTTTCCATTTCAATCCATTTTTCCAGTAACAAAGCAAGGGTTAACAGCCAAACAAATCTTAATATTTATTCCCCGATTCTGTAGTTTGCACGAACACCCAATATGTGGTCGTAAACTGCTGTATGGCTAAACTGCAAGGCGCAGAAGGAAAGGAGCGCCATATGGTTTTTGGAAGGTGGATTTTGCTGGACTGTTTTTTGACACCATGTCCCATTTGAAGCCCCCGATGCACCCCTAGAGTAGAAACTCCATAAAAGTGACTCCATCTAAGAAACTACACCCTTCAAGGTATTCAAAACCAGTTTTGCAAACTTTGTTAACCCTTTAGGTGTTCCACAAGAGTTATTGGCAAATGGAGATGAAATTTCAGAATTTCTATTTTTGTTACCTTGTCTCAAAAAAAGTGTAATATAGAGCAACCAAAAATCATATTTACCCTAAAAATAGTACCAACAAAACTGACACCTTATCCCGTAGTTTCCAAAATGGGGTCACTTTTTTGGATTTTCTACTGTAGGGGTGCATCAGGGGGCTTCAAATGGGACATAGTGTCAAAAACCAGTCCAGCAAAATCTGCCTTCCAAAAACCATATGGCGTTCCCTTCCTTCTACGCCCTGCCGTTTGGCCATACAGCAGTTTACGACCACATATGGGGTGTTTGTGCAAACAAGAGAATCAGGGCAATAAATATTGAGTTTTGTTTGGCTGTTAACCCTTGCTTTGTTACTGGAAAATGGATTAAAATGGAAAATTTGCAAAAAATTGCTGTTTTGGGACCGTTTTTATTTTTGCTATTTACATTGTTGAAGTGACAGGTTAGATTGTGTGCTATTTCTATAGAGCAGGTTGTAACGGACACGACAATACCAAATATGACTACTTTTTAGGGGTTTTTGTTTCAGTTTTACATAATAAAGCATTTTTGAACAAAATTATTTTTTAGTGTCTCCACATTCTGAAAGCCATAGTTTATTTTTATTTTTTGGGCGACTGTCTTATGTAGGGGCTCATTTTTTGTGGGATGAGATGGCGGTTTGATTGGCACTATCTTGGGGTGCATATGACATTTTGGTCGCTTGCTATTACACTTTTTGTGATGTAAGGTGACAAAAATGGCTTTTGACACCGTATTGATTATTATTTTTTTGATATGTTCAGCTGAGGGGTTAGGTCATGTGTTATTTTTATAGAGCAGGTTGTGACGGACGCGGCAATACCTAATATGTATACTTTTTATTTATTTATATAAGTTTTACACAATAATATCATTTTTTAAAACAAAAATAAATCATGTTTTAGTGTCTCCATAGTTTGAGAGCCATATTTATTTATTTTTTTGGGCGATTGTCCTATGTAGGGGCTCATTTTTTGCGGGATGAGGTGGCGGTAAGATTGACACTATTTGGGGGGTCATATGAATTTTTGATCGCTTGTTATTACACCTTTTGTGATGTAAGGTGACAAAAGGTGATGTAAGGTGACAAAAAAATGGCTTTTTGACAAAGTTTTTATTTAATTTTTTTTACAGTTTTTACTTGAGGGGTTAGGTCAGGTGATATTTTTATAGAGCAGATTCTTACGGACGTGGAGATACCCAATATGTCTACTTTTTAGTTTTTTTATACATTTAACACTAAAAGCATTTTTGAAACAAAAAAATCATGTTTTAGTCTGAGAAGCATAGATTTTTATTTTTGGCCAATTGTTTTAGGTAGGGGCTCATTTTTTGCGGGATGAGATGGCGGTTTGATTGGTACTATTTTGGGAGGCATACACTTTTTTGATCGCTTTGTATTACATTTTTAGTGATGAAGTTGCCCAAAAATGGCTTATTTACACCATTTTATTTTATTTTTTTATGGCGTTCACCTGACGAGTTCAGTCATGTGATATTTTTATAGAGCAGATTTTTACGGACGCGCGATACCTAATATGTGTAGTGTATTTTTTTTTTTTATTCAGTGATATGTTTTTTTTCATTTTTACTTTTTTTCACTTTTTACATTTTTTTGACCCAGACCCACTTGGTTCTGAAAGATCCAGTGGATCTGGTGTCTGTATATATACAGTACAGTACACTATATAGTGCACTGTACTGTATTTTGTATCTTTACAAAGTCTGAATAGACCTTTAGCAGGTCTATTCAGACTTTCAGCACCATGGACACAGGGACGCTTCTGAAAGCGTCCTGTCTCCATGGTAACCATCACCCGCTGCCATAAGAGGGCAGCGGGTGATTGAAGCAGAAGAAGTGGAGCCCCCTCCCTCTGCGATCCCATCCTGTTCGGGGGCTGCAAAGGCACAGCAGCCCCCCGACGGACCGCGGTACGGAAGGGGTTAAACGGCTGGCATCTGATCAAGCACAGATGCCAGCCGTTTCTATCAGAGTGTCAGCAATGTGCTGACACTCTGATAGACCCACTAGACACCAGGGAAACATTACAGAGGAGGCGGGCGGGGGATCGCAATCGCGATACCGCCCACCGCCCGCAACCACCCCCCCTGCACCCCCACAGCCACAATATGATTGGGGGCTGCAGGGGGGGTTAAAAATAAACACATTGGGGGCATTAACCCTCTGATCCCCGCGGTCACAGACCGCGGAGATCAGAGATCGCACAAAAAGCTGCAAACCGCAGGTCTGAATTGGGATCCGGGAGGTGGTGGGAGGGATCCAGACCCATGTGGTGGGATCCAGACCCACCACATGGGTCTGGATCCCTCCCGGGCCGCCGCACGGATTGGAACCACAATGGCCGTGTGCAAGAGGCCTTACATGGAGGTCTTACAAAAGAAGGGCGCTGACACCACCCATGGTATGACAAGTCCACAAAATGGGCACCGATCTTACAGACTGGCATATGGATAGGGACTGATTTAATGGAAATTATAGAATACCATATACACTGAAGAGATATCATGGCTTCCCAATATAAATGTCAAAGTGACTTGGGTAACTTCATTGTATCAAGGTTGTGCCCACTGACCAGATCACCATAAAACATGGTAGTCCATAAGGAGCATCATGGTATGACCCACCATTGTTTCGGATGATGTCCTCTCCTCACCCAAGTATGTGTGTCAAATGTGATATTCACTATGTACAATGGTCTACCCCTAAAAACCTGCATAGTTGACATATCCAACCCAAAATACCTCCAGTACAGATCTGGAAACTGGTCGCTGAAAACACAAGACCGTGTGATCCACATGATTTAAAGTTAGACTTATTCCCATGCTCCTACACAGCGGATCACCTTCTGACTCTCAACTAATCACTCAAGGACTCTGGTTTGAAGACCATGTTCAGTACCAGACAGTGGTCATTGACCATACAAGCATTGTCAATGTATTACATTTGCTGAGGGACATTGACCACAACAATAAGTAGTCCAGGTCTTCACAGTCCAGTTATAACTAAACAATGCAGAAATGTTTGAAAGAAGCAACATCCACCCCAAAAATTGGACATTGTCATAACAAAAACACATCTTGAATTAATGAACGATCGCCTTTAGGCCCCTTTCACATGAGCGAGTTTTCCGCGCGGGTGCAATGCGTGACGTGAACGCATTGCACCCGTACTGAATCCGGACCCATTAATTTCTATGGGGCTGTGCACATGAGCGTTGTTTTTCACGCATCACTTGTGCGTTGCGTAAAAATCGCAGCGTGTTCTATATTCTGCGTTTTTCACGCAACGCAAGCCCCATAGAAATGAATGGGGCTGCGTGAAAAACTTTTCACGCAAGTAACTTAGCAACACTTCAGGGATATCAGACAGGAAGTAGGAGTTTCTGCGTGTTTGGCTTGAGCTGCAGACAAGCCTGAACTTGGCTGCTGGAATTTTCCACCCTTGCGGAGTCCAAAATGCCCAAGACACCCCGCTCAATGGATGTGAAGAAGCTGATAATCCTGGTGCAGGACAGGCCCTGCCTCTGGGACCTGGGTTCAGCGGATTACCAGGACAGCTACAAGAAAGATGCGGCCTGGGTTGAGGTGACCAAACCAAAGGCCAAAGGCGCAGCAATCTGAGTAAGTAGACAATATATACATGTTTGAGCCTTGTTATCCTCCCTAGTATACAGGGGCATGTTATAGGTTATCCTCTGCTGTAATGTATCTTTGTGTGATATATTTTTTTTATTCAAAGTGGAAGAGGTCAAGAATCGTTGGCGAAGCTGCAGAGAACAGCATGGGCAGAGTGGTTCGGGCCCACCCGAGAAAAGAGCATATATCTACAAGGAGCAACTAATGTTTCTCCGCCCTGTAATGGAGCTGCGTCCGTAAGTACAATCTACACACTGACCACTACATATTTCTTAATACACACTGTATGTTGATTATGTCGTTATTCTGATTGGTACCAGTTGTTAAAGTAGAAATGTCATAGTTGCCAATAGCAACCATTCTGATTACTTCATGTAAAATCCAAAGTTATGCTACAGGCTGACCACAGGATTTTTATTTGTATGTTCACCTATAACACTTCTAATTTACCAAAACTTGATAAATGAACCCATAAGTCATGTGTATTGAGCTTCTTGATGTAATTTTATTAAGCTTGAAATGATATTTCCATCCTTATTAACCCTAATCTAACTCAATTTGAGTGAATGGCACTTTAAACTGTCCCTGCTGGCCGGTGCTTTGTGCACATAGCAGCAAGGAGGTCACCATGCCAGCCATAGCTTCAGTTGCATCTTGGCTTCCATCTTAACTGATCGTAGTCTCAAGATTATATTCCTGGGGCTCCAAACACAAGCAGACACTCGACCACCAAGGGAGGGGAGAGTGTACCCTTGGGCCCCTGGCCCCAATGTTTTTCATTGTGGGGATGAGGGTGGGGAAGGGACAGTATGACACCAATTACATTTTATGCTTATGATGTTTGTGGGAGCCAGCATAATTACACAGCTGGCACCCTGCCTCTGACACGGCGCTGCAAACATCGGCAGTTAACCCCTCAGGTGTCGCATCTGAGGGATTACACTGTGGAAGAACTATGCACCCTGTCACAGAGGCCGGCTAGCCATGTGATTGTGCCTGCGCACCCGCCTCATGTATCCGACATTATTTTACAGGCTTGGAGCATTGCTCATTTCCATCATCCTCTCTATCCTCATTGTTAGCGGCACAGTGTGGAGGGAGCGAGTGACTCCTTCTCCTCTGTTCTGGTGATGTGACCTTGAGCACCCAGAGAGTACCATGCTCCATGATCTCTGATACTAGCCTATGCGTTCGCTCAGGCCTGGATTGTTCCAAAACAAAATTCGGAAAATTGAATCCTTCCCGGGAGCAAAGTGTGCTTTGGTTAGATAATTGTGGATACCCAAAACTGCTCAAGAATGTAAACATTGACTGTAATCGTGTAACTACTAAATAGTGTTAATATAGTAATAATTGTTTATTTTGTTGATTTCTCAGAACGGAGGACAACCTAGAGGAGGAAGGTGAAGAGTCTTCTGCGCTACTCTCCAGTGCCTGCGAGGAAGATACAACCACTGGTGTCCGACAAATGGAGCTTGGGGCAGGAACCAGTATATCATAAGCCAGGCCCCCACCGGCATCTGGTGGCGAATCCCCACCCCCTTTGGCTCCACCCATCCGGCCTAGAAGACGGCCAGTGCCTCCTGCCGAGACAAGTGTCAACACACAGGTTCTTGATTATTTGTCGCGAGCTCGGCAGGAGGATGATCATTCTGGCCGGAGTATTGCGCATTTTTTGCGCCAGCTGCCTCCCCATCGATTGCTCCGAACAAGACGGGCCATCGAAATTGTTCTGGAGGAATCGACTCCCCCCAATGATCCTACCCAAATGTATCGGGCCCTTGAAAATTTAAGCCTCCATGGCAACATGTTTGGCCCCCAACCAAGGCCACTTCCACCGGCTCCAACACAATACCATCCTCCAAGGGATGATTATGTCCCACCTGTGCCCCCATGTGGGCCAACCCACATATGGCCATCATATGCCCTCTTCATCCTCCCAACCTGGCCCATCCCAGTACTCTCAGCCCCCCTCCCAGCCAGCTCAAGCACCATTCCCTGGCCCTCAGTATCAGGGCCCACCCTCTCCATCTGCGCGGTATGTCAGTTTATAATTTGTTTAATCTTTGGCCACATCAGTTTTTTTATTTGTAAAGTTTATACAAAGACAAAAAGGTGAAGAGACTCTCTTTATTATGTGAATAAACATACTTTTATTTTGCCTACTTGTATTGTGATGTAACTTTATTATGCAATATTATTCCAAAACATTACACTTCACGTGTTGTGAACATCACACATGCATTGATAATTTTTATTATATGATAATCATGACTAGCCAACTTTTGTAAAAGTAGTAAAATAATTCCTTCATTCACATAAAACCTTTGACACTTGCTAGTAATGAGGTATTAGTACATATTTCACATCACATGCTGCCAAAAAGGTAGATAAGCAAAATATGTAAGCCCGCAACCCACGTCAAGGGTCCTCATTATCTTGCGAGTCCCTAACTAACAAATGGCAAAACTAACTAAAAAATAACCATCCAGTTTCATCCAAAATACTGCCCCCCCCAAAAAAAAAAAAAATAAAGCGAGCACTACTGGTGAGAAGGGAAAGAACCAATAGGGGACAAAAAATAATCGGCGAATAAATCTCTCACTCTGAGTCCAGCAAGTCCAGATCGTCCTAGTTGGATAGTGTCGCTTCCTGATGGTGGACTTTCGACTTGGGCGTCTTCATTAGGTGTGGCCTCATAGGTGCGTACGTAGTTATGCAGCACTACACACGCCTTGATAACCACATTGACATTTTGGGGGGCCAGCTGTATGGGCGACAGGAAAACCCGCCACTTATGTGTGAAAATACCAAAGGCACACTCCACAAACCTTCTGGCTCTACTTAACCGATAATTAAAAGTGCGTCTCTTGGCACCCAACCCTCTTCTAGGAAAGGGCCGCATGAGTTGGCTAGAAAGGGCAAAACCCTCGTCCCCTACCACCACATAAGGCGCTGGTGGACCAGTAGAGTCAGGAAGGTTTGCTAGCTGTGGTACGTCCAGTTGGTTGGACTAAAGCCAGCGACCCATCCGGGAAGCTCTGAAGATGCGAGCATCTGCAGTACTTCCATAGGACCCAATATCTACAATTATAAACCTGTAGTTTGTGTCAGCCAAGGCCAACAAAACTACAGAGAAAAACTGTTTATAATTATAGTATTGGGACCTGGAGTTGGGTGGCTTCTTAACCCGTATGTGCTTCCCGTCAAGGGCACCAATACAATTTGGGAATTGAGCCCTCTCTAGGAAGCCCTGGGCTATACCAAGCCACTGCTGCCTGGTCGGATGTGGCAGCACCGAAGCCTTCAGTCTCATCCAAATGGCGGAACATGTAGCCCGTACCACGCCAGCTATTTTGGAGGTGCCCATACGAAACTCAAAATGTAACGCCGAAAAAGAATGTCCTGTCGCCAGATATCTGCAAAAAGTAAAAAAATAAAATTAGACATCTAGTACATTAATTGACATTATCTAAAGCTAATGTCTTTATGGCAAGTCACTTTGGCACTGTCTAAGCTTTCTATTCCTATATACGTTCATGTCTAAAAATACATTTCGCTTAAAAACATTCAACAACACACAGGTGACGTATCCTCATCATAATAGCCAGGATTTGCATCATTTACCTATGCAGAACCGAAATCTGGTGTGACTAGACAATTACTTGGTAGGACACCTACTGACTTCGCACACTTTATTAATTAAAAGGAACAAACTAAAAATCCCTGATTCATACTATTTAAGTACTTATACATAAAACACGTACAGTTCTGAAAAGACAGGCCATAGAACAAACAGCTAAGTATTTGCAAACAGTGGGTCATTCATGTATGAGTCAGATAATATATCGTCTTACCTTAAAGTAATAATAAGACGTTCTTCAGGTGATACACTCCGCCGCATGTTGGTGTCCTGGAAAGTCAAGGCAGGCCTCAACTCCCCCAAAAGCCTATCAATGGTAGCCACCGACATGCGGCAATAATTGAAGAACTTTGGAGGGTGCGCACGGAGGTCACTGTACAAGCCTGCAAATTGACCTTTGCTGGCCCGCTGCGAAATTATGGGATGCACCCACATCCGCTTCCTCCGCGGTTCCTCCTCAATCATTGCTGGCTGCTCGCCAAAACAGCAGAACACCAGCCAGTGCAACAACACATGGTCAGTTGTGGACAGGGTGAAAGTGGACATCCTGACGAGGAAAATCCCAAAACACACACACCAACCAGACGTCAAAAACTCCCCAAACAAATGGAGCTGTCCAAAAAAAACATTCATGCTGGGAGTATTTATGTGTTGACCTGTCACAGGTGAATGTAGTGGATGGATCAGTTTTTTTTCACGCGGAAAAGACGCATGAACGCGACGCGTCGCATACAAAACTGACAGCACTCACAAACAAAATTGCACCTTTTTTCCTGAACGCACCCTAAACGCATCCGAATCAAATCCGTGACGCCCGTGTGAAAGAGGCCTTATAGATGTTTCCTTTCTCATCAGAATGTTCTTGTGGTCAATGACCCATTTTCAGATAGCAACGTGAATGCAATATTTCTACTGAGATTTTTCAAACTCCAGGTGAGCCAACCATAACCACACAAGGTGATTTGCTTCCAGATGGGAAATAATTAATAGTTACTGGAGAAGAGAAATGATCATCCTGTTATGAAATCTGTGGAATATTTCTCAGTCCTACAATCATATGTCATAAATTTTTCACAAATAGGATGGATTCCTCACAATTAAGGTTTGGTCTTGCATCCATCAGAAGCTTAACAGCAGAATAATGCCGGTAGTGGTTGGCCAGGTCTAAGGCAGTGTAGCCCTCTACAGTAGTAGCGCTGATGTTGGCACCATGATGGATTAGGAGTCGGGCCGTGCAGGTATGATCTGTCTCGGCCGTAATGTGTAGAGGTGTCTTCAACTGCATATTTGGAATGTTTACGTCACAACCAAGTTCCACCAGGATTCGAGCCACTCGGTAATGTCCTCTTTGTGCCGCTAGATGCAACGGTGTTCTTCCGTCAGATGTCTGGCAGTTCAGATTGGCCTTGCATTTCTTGGCAAGAAGCTTCACAATATTTAGATGACCTTGCCAAGCCGCATAGTGTAAGGACACCCAGTTCTCCAGTCCTGGGACATTTATGTTCGCGCCCCGTCGTATGAAAAGTCGGACAATACTCTCTTGACCGTGCTGGCAAGCAACGTGAAGAGGTGTTCGGCCTTTGCTGTCAACCTCACTCAAAGAGGCGTTCTTCTCTAAGAGCAACCGAGTTATAACTTCATCTCCATTTTGGGCAGCAAAGTGAAGTGCTGTGAAGTGATCTTCATCCTTGGCATTGATGTTGATCTTCTTCGAAAGGAGTAATTCCACAATGCCTTTCAGTTTCTTTTCAGCAGCAATGTGGAGTGGAGTAGAACCTTTCAAGTTTGTCATATTGGGGCTGGCATTGTAAAGGAGAAGCATTTTGGCACACTCCTCCTGTCTGGTCTCGACTGCCAAGTGAAGAA
>JAKVIS010000956.1:0-44868 GCA_033119425.1 Bufotes viridis
AAGCAGGCTCCAACCCAGTATTTTAATGCAGCTATAGCGAAAAGTGCTCATAAACTAGGTTTTGTCATTGCTGACTTCTGTGGTTGCAATCCAATCCCTTGCCAACATTTCGTATTCATTGAAATGACAGCTGTGTTTAACTGCAAATCAAAATGTCAGCCTCAAGAAAATAAATATGGCAGCCTCCATAAAAATTTCAAGACAGAACACGGAGCGTGTCACAGTGGAACTCTTCAGCATACATGGATGATGACATCACAATGGACCCTTGCTGTTTTCCTCCCTAGCAGCAACCATGATGCTTCATTCTTCAGTCAGATGTGGATCCATGCACCTCAACAAGAAAGGGCACCAATCAACAGGTAAGGGCACGTTTTTGTGTGTGTCAAACGAAAGTGTCAGATTATGGAAGATTTGTTTGAGGGAACAAGTGGCGCTTCTGTACAGATTGGAATACTATCCAGCATCTATTAGCAAGCCCAGAACACAAAAGCCGTCTTAACTGTTCCTGATGTTATGGAAAAATGAACTCTTAGAGGTTCCGTCGTTACTCGCTTTCTCAACACAGGAATAGAAAGCAGCCACCGACAGAGCTAAGCCTTTTCTGTTTCTTGCTTTTTGGCCGCTGAAATGCAGGTGCAGTTCAGCTTAGCTTCTGAAACTCACCACCTCTCATGATATACCATACCTTTTATGCATTTTTGGAGTTGGCAGAATGAGAATGCACATGCCTGTCCAATCAAAGTTCTTTGCTAGCACTAAATGAACTTAGCACCTCTGTAACTGCCCTACATGCTGCAGGAATCCAAAAGCAGGCTCCAACCCAGTATTTTAATGCAGCTATAGTGAAAAGTGCTCATAAACTAGGTTTTGTCATTGCTGACTTCTGTGGTTGCAATCCAATCCCTTGCCAACATTTCGTATTCATTGAAATGACAGCTACGTGTAACTGCAAATCAAAATGTCAGCCTCCAGAAAATCAATATGGCAGCCTCCATAAAAATTTCAATAGACGGAACACTGAGCGTGTCACAATGGAACTCTTCAGCATACATGGATGATGACATCACAATGGACCCTTGCTGTTTTCCTCCCTGGCAGCAGCCATGATGCTTCATTCTTCAGTCAGGTGTGGATCCATGCACCTCAACAAGAAAGGGCACCAATCAACAGGTAAGGGCACGTTTTTGTGTGTGTCAAACGAAGGTGTTAGATTATGGAAGATTTGTTTGAGGGAACAAGTGGCGCTTCTGTGCAGATTGGAATACTATCCAGCGTCTATTAGCAAGCCCAGAACACAAAAGCCGTCTTAACTGTTCCTGATGTTATGGAAAAATGAACTCTTAGAGTAACCCTCGTTACTCGCTTTCTCAACACAGGAATAGAAAGCAGCCACCGACAGAGCTAAGCCTTTTCTGTTTCTTGCTTTTTGGCCGCTGAAATGCAGGTGCAGTTCAGCTTAGCTTCTGAAACTCACCACCTCTCATGATATACCATACCTTGTAAGCATTTTTGGAGTTGGCAGAATGAGAATGCACATGCCTGTCCAATCAAAGTTCTTTGCTAGCACTAAATGAACTTAGCACCTCTGTAACTGCCCTACATGCTGCAGGAATCCAAAAGCAGGCTCCAACCCAGTATTTTAATGCAGCTATAGCGAAAAGTGCTCATAAACTAGGTTTTGTCATTGCTGACTTCTGTGGTTGCAATCCAATCCCTTGCCAACATTTCGTATTCATTGAAATGACAGCTGTGTTTAACTGCAAATCAAAATGTCAGCCTCAAGAAAATAAATATGGCAGCCTCCATAAAAATTTCAAGACAGAACACGGAGCGTGTCACAGTGGAACTCTTCAGCATACATGGATGATGACATCACAATGGACCCTTGCTGTTTTCCTCCCTAGCAGCAACCATGATGCTTCATTCTTCAGTCAGATGTGGATCCATGCACCTCAACAAGAAAGGGCACCAATCAACAGGTAAGGGCACGTTTTTGTGTGTGTCAAACGAAAGTGTCAGATTATGGAAGATTTGTTTGAGGGAACAAGTGGCGCTTCTGTACAGATTGGAATACTATCCAGCATCTATTAGCAAGCCCAGAACACAAAAGCCGTCTTAACTGTTCCTGATGTTATGGAAAAATGAACTCTTAGAGGTTCCGTCGTTACTCGCTTTCTCAACACAGGAATAGAAAGCAGCCACCGACAGAGCTAAGCCTTTTCTGTTTCTTGCTTTTTGGCCGCTGAAATGCAGGTGCAGTTCAGCTTAGCTTCTGAAACTCACCACCTCTCATGATATACCATACCTTTTATGCATTTTTGGAGTTGGCAGAATGAGAATGCACATGCCTGTCCAATCAAAGTTCTTTGCTAGCACTAAATGAACTTAGCACCTCTGTAACTGCCCTACATGCTGCAGGAATCCAAAAGCAGGCTCCAACCCAGTATTTTAATGCAGCTATAGTGAAAAGTGCTCATAAACTAGGTTTTGTCATTGCTGACTTCTGTGGTTGCAATCCAATCCCTTGCCAACATTTCGTATTCATTGAAATGACAGCTACGTGTAACTGCAAATCAAAATGTCAGCCTCCAGAAAATCAATATGGCAGCCTCCATAAAAATTTCAATAGACGGAACACTGAGCGTGTCACAATGGAACTCTTCAGCATACATGGATGATGACATCACAATGGACCCTTGCTGTTTTCCTCCCTGGCAGCAGCCATGATGCTTCATTCTTCAGTCAGGTGTGGATCCATGCACCTCAACAAGAAAGGGCACCAATCAACAGGTAAGGGCACGTTTTTGTGTGTGTCAAACGAAGGTGTTAGATTATGGAAGATTTGTTTGAGGGAACAAGTGGCGCTTCTGTGCAGATTGGAATACTATCCAGCGTCTATTAGCAAGCCCAGAACACAAAAGCCGTCTTAACTGTTCCTGATGTTATGGAAAAATGAACTCTTAGAGTAACCCTCGTTACTCGCTTTCTCAACACAGGAATAGAAAGCAGCCACCGACAGAGCTAAGCCTTTTCTGTTTCTTGCTTTTTGGCCGCTGAAATGCAGGTGCAGTTCAGCTTAGCTTCTGAAACTCACCACCTCTCATGATATACCATACCTTGTAAGCATTTTTGGAGTTGGCAGAATGAGAATGCACATGCCTGTCCAATCAAAGTTCTTTGCTAGCACTAAATGAACTTAGCACCTCTGTAACTGCCCTACATGCTGCAGGAATCCAAAAGCAGGCTCCAACCCAGTATTTTAATGCAGCTATAGCGAAAAGTGCTCATAAACTAGGTTTTGTCATTGCTGACTTCTGTGGTTGCAATCCAATCCCTTGCCAACATTTCGTATTCATTGAAATGACAGCTGTGTTTAACTGCAAATCAAAATGTCAGCCTCAAGAAAATAAATATGGCAGCCTCCATAAAAATTTCAAGACAGAACACGGAGCGTGTCACAGTGGAACTCTTCAGCATACATGGATGATGACATCACAATGGACCCTTGCTGTTTTCCTCCCTAGCAGCAACCATGATGCTTCATTCTTCAGTCAGATGTGGATCCATGCACCTCAACAAGAAAGGGCACCAATCAACAGGTAAGGGCACGTTTTTGTGTGTGTCAAACGAAAGTGTCAGATTATGGAAGATTTGTTTGAGGGAACAAGTGGCGCTTCTGTACAGATTGGAATACTATCCAGCATCTATTAGCAAGCCCAGAACACAAAAGCCGTCTTAACTGTTCCTGATGTTATGGAAAAATGAACTCTTAGAGGTTCCGTCGTTACTCGCTTTCTCAACACAGGAATAGAAAGCAGCCACCGACAGAGCTAAGCCTTTTCTGTTTCTTGCTTTTTGGCCGCTGAAATGCAGGTGCAGTTCAGCTTAGCTTCTGAAACTCACCACCTCTCATGATATACCATACCTTTTATGCATTTTTGGAGTTGGCAGAATGAGAATGCACATGCCTGTCCAATCAAAGTTCTTTGCTAGCACTAAATGAACTTAGCACCTCTGTAACTGCCCTACATGCTGCAGGAATCCAAAAGCAGGCTCCAACCCAGTATTTTAATGCAGCTATAGTGAAAAGTGCTCATAAACTAGGTTTTGTCATTGCTGACTTCTGTGGTTGCAATCCAATCCCTTGCCAACATTTCGTATTCATTGAAATGACAGCTACGTGTAACTGCAAATCAAAATGTCAGCCTCCAGAAAATCAATATGGCAGCCTCCATAAAAATTTCAATAGACGGAACACTGAGCGTGTCACAATGGAACTCTTCAGCATACATGGATGATGACATCACAATGGACCCTTGCTGTTTTCCTCCCTGGCAGCAGCCATGATGCTTCATTCTTCAGTCAGGTGTGGATCCATGCACCTCAACAAGAAAGGGCACCAATCAACAGGTAAGGGCACGTTTTTGTGTGTGTCAAACGAAGGTGTTAGATTATGGAAGATTTGTTTGAGGGAACAAGTGGCGCTTCTGTGCAGATTGGAATACTATCCAGCGTCTATTAGCAAGCCCAGAACACAAAAGCCGTCTTAACTGTTCCTGATGTTATGGAAAAATGAACTCTTAGAGTAACCCTCGTTACTCGCTTTCTCAACACAGGAATAGAAAGCAGCCACCGACAGAGCTAAGCCTTTTCTGTTTCTTGCTTTTTGGCCGCTGAAATGCAGGTGCAGTTCAGCTTAGCTTCTGAAACTCACCACCTCTCATGATATACCATACCTTGTAAGCATTTTTGGAGTTGGCAGAATGAGAATGCACATGCCTGTCCAATCAAAGTTCTTTGCTAGCACTAAATGAACTTAGCACCTCTGTAACTGCCCTACATGCTGCAGGAATCCAAAAGCAGGCTCCAACCCAGTATTTTAATGCAGCTATAGCGAAAAGTGCTCATAAACTAGGTTTTGTCATTGCTGACTTCTGTGGTTGCAATCCAATCCCTTGCCAACATTTCGTATTCATTGAAATGACAGCTGTGTTTAACTGCAAATCAAAATGTCAGCCTCAAGAAAATAAATATGGCAGCCTCCATAAAAATTTCAAGACAGAACACGGAGCGTGTCACAGTGGAACTCTTCAGCATACATGGATGATGACATCACAATGGACCCTTGCTGTTTTCCTCCCTAGCAGCAACCATGATGCTTCATTCTTCAGTCAGATGTGGATCCATGCACCTCAACAAGAAAGGGCACCAATCAACAGGTAAGGGCACGTTTTTGTGTGTGTCAAACGAAAGTGTCAGATTATGGAAGATTTGTTTGAGGGAACAAGTGGCGCTTCTGTACAGATTGGAATACTATCCAGCATCTATTAGCAAGCCCAGAACACAAAAGCCGTCTTAACTGTTCCTGATGTTATGGAAAAATGAACTCTTAGAGGTTCCGTCGTTACTCGCTTTCTCAACACAGGAATAGAAAGCAGCCACCGACAGAGCTAAGCCTTTTCTGTTTCTTGCTTTTTGGCCGCTGAAATGCAGGTGCAGTTCAGCTTAGCTTCTGAAACTCACCACCTCTCATGATATACCATACCTTTTATGCATTTTTGGAGTTGGCAGAATGAGAATGCACATGCCTGTCCAATCAAAGTTCTTTGCTAGCACTAAATGAACTTAGCACCTCTGTAACTGCCCTACATGCTGCAGGAATCCAAAAGCAGGCTCCAACCCAGTATTTTAATGCAGCTATAGTGAAAAGTGCTCATAAACTAGGTTTTGTCATTGCTGACTTCTGTGGTTGCAATCCAATCCCTTGCCAACATTTCGTATTCATTGAAATGACAGCTACGTGTAACTGCAAATCAAAATGTCAGCCTCCAGAAAATCAATATGGCAGCCTCCATAAAAATTTCAATAGACGGAACACTGAGCGTGTCACAATGGAACTCTTCAGCATACATGGATGATGACATCACAATGGACCCTTGCTGTTTTCCTCCCTGGCAGCAGCCATGATGCTTCATTCTTCAGTCAGGTGTGGATCCATGCACCTCAACAAGAAAGGGCACCAATCAACAGGTAAGGGCACGTTTTTGTGTGTGTCAAACGAAGGTGTTAGATTATGGAAGATTTGTTTGAGGGAACAAGTGGCGCTTCTGTGCAGATTGGAATACTATCCAGCGTCTATTAGCAAGCCCAGAACACAAAAGCCGTCTTAACTGTTCCTGATGTTATGGAAAAATGAACTCTTAGAGTAACCCTCGTTACTCGCTTTCTCAACACAGGAATAGAAAGCAGCCACCGACAGAGCTAAGCCTTTTCTGTTTCTTGCTTTTTGGCCGCTGAAATGCAGGTGCAGTTCAGCTTAGCTTCTGAAACTCACCACCTCTCATGATATACCATACCTTGTAAGCATTTTTGGAGTTGGCAGAATGAGAATGCACATGCCTGTCCAATCAAAGTTCTTTGCTAGCACTAAATGAACTTAGCACCTCTGTAACTGCCCTACATGCTGCAGGAATCCAAAAGCAGGCTCCAACCCAGTATTTTAATGCAGCTATAGCGAAAAGTGCTCATAAACTAGGTTTTGTCATTGCTGACTTCTGTGGTTGCAATCCAATCCCTTGCCAACATTTCGTATTCATTGAAATGACAGCTGTGTTTAACTGCAAATCAAAATGTCAGCCTCAAGAAAATAAATATGGCAGCCTCCATAAAAATTTCAAGACAGAACACGGAGCGTGTCACAGTGGAACTCTTCAGCATACATGGATGATGACATCACAATGGACCCTTGCTGTTTTCCTCCCTAGCAGCAACCATGATGCTTCATTCTTCAGTCAGATGTGGATCCATGCACCTCAACAAGAAAGGGCACCAATCAACAGGTAAGGGCACGTTTTTGTGTGTGTCAAACGAAAGTGTCAGATTATGGAAGATTTGTTTGAGGGAACAAGTGGCGCTTCTGTACAGATTGGAATACTATCCAGCATCTATTAGCAAGCCCAGAACACAAAAGCCGTCTTAACTGTTCCTGATGTTATGGAAAAATGAACTCTTAGAGGTTCCGTCGTTACTCGCTTTCTCAACACAGGAATAGAAAGCAGCCACCGACAGAGCTAAGCCTTTTCTGTTTCTTGCTTTTTGGCCGCTGAAATGCAGGTGCAGTTCAGCTTAGCTTCTGAAACTCACCACCTCTCATGATATACCATACCTTTTATGCATTTTTGGAGTTGGCAGAATGAGAATGCACATGCCTGTCCAATCAAAGTTCTTTGCTAGCACTAAATGAACTTAGCACCTCTGTAACTGCCCTACATGCTGCAGGAATCCAAAAGCAGGCTCCAACCCAGTATTTTAATGCAGCTATAGTGAAAAGTGCTCATAAACTAGGTTTTGTCATTGCTGACTTCTGTGGTTGCAATCCAATCCCTTGCCAACATTTCGTATTCATTGAAATGACAGCTACGTGTAACTGCAAATCAAAATGTCAGCCTCCAGAAAATCAATATGGCAGCCTCCATAAAAATTTCAATAGACGGAACACTGAGCGTGTCACAATGGAACTCTTCAGCATACATGGATGATGACATCACAATGGACCCTTGCTGTTTTCCTCCCTGGCAGCAGCCATGATGCTTCATTCTTCAGTCAGGTGTGGATCCATGCACCTCAACAAGAAAGGGCACCAATCAACAGGTAAGGGCACGTTTTTGTGTGTGTCAAACGAAGGTGTTAGATTATGGAAGATTTGTTTGAGGGAACAAGTGGCGCTTCTGTGCAGATTGGAATACTATCCAGCGTCTATTAGCAAGCCCAGAACACAAAAGCCGTCTTAACTGTTCCTGATGTTATGGAAAAATGAACTCTTAGAGTAACCCTCGTTACTCGCTTTCTCAACACAGGAATAGAAAGCAGCCACCGACAGAGCTAAGCCTTTTCTGTTTCTTGCTTTTTGGCCGCTGAAATGCAGGTGCAGTTCAGCTTAGCTTCTGAAACTCACCACCTCTCATGATATACCATACCTTGTAAGCATTTTTGGAGTTGGCAGAATGAGAATGCACATGCCTGTCCAATCAAAGTTCTTTGCTAGCACTAAATGAACTTAGCACCTCTGTAACTGCCCTACATGCTGCAGGAATCCAAAAGCAGGCTCCAACCCAGTATTTTAATGCAGCTATAGCGAAAAGTGCTCATAAACTAGGTTTTGTCATTGCTGACTTCTGTGGTTGCAATCCAATCCCTTGCCAACATTTCGTATTCATTGAAATGACAGCTGTGTTTAACTGCAAATCAAAATGTCAGCCTCAAGAAAATAAATATGGCAGCCTCCATAAAAATTTCAAGACAGAACACGGAGCGTGTCACAGTGGAACTCTTCAGCATACATGGATGATGACATCACAATGGACCCTTGCTGTTTTCCTCCCTAGCAGCAACCATGATGCTTCATTCTTCAGTCAGATGTGGATCCATGCACCTCAACAAGAAAGGGCACCAATCAACAGGTAAGGGCACGTTTTTGTGTGTGTCAAACGAAAGTGTCAGATTATGGAAGATTTGTTTGAGGGAACAAGTGGCGCTTCTGTACAGATTGGAATACTATCCAGCATCTATTAGCAAGCCCAGAACACAAAAGCCGTCTTAACTGTTCCTGATGTTATGGAAAAATGAACTCTTAGAGGTTCCGTCGTTACTCGCTTTCTCAACACAGGAATAGAAAGCAGCCACCGACAGAGCTAAGCCTTTTCTGTTTCTTGCTTTTTGGCCGCTGAAATGCAGGTGCAGTTCAGCTTAGCTTCTGAAACTCACCACCTCTCATGATATACCATACCTTTTATGCATTTTTGGAGTTGGCAGAATGAGAATGCACATGCCTGTCCAATCAAAGTTCTTTGCTAGCACTAAATGAACTTAGCACCTCTGTAACTGCCCTACATGCTGCAGGAATCCAAAAGCAGGCTCCAACCCAGTATTTTAATGCAGCTATAGTGAAAAGTGCTCATAAACTAGGTTTTGTCATTGCTGACTTCTGTGGTTGCAATCCAATCCCTTGCCAACATTTCGTATTCATTGAAATGACAGCTACGTGTAACTGCAAATCAAAATGTCAGCCTCCAGAAAATCAATATGGCAGCCTCCATAAAAATTTCAATAGACGGAACACTGAGCGTGTCACAATGGAACTCTTCAGCATACATGGATGATGACATCACAATGGACCCTTGCTGTTTTCCTCCCTGGCAGCAGCCATGATGCTTCATTCTTCAGTCAGGTGTGGATCCATGCACCTCAACAAGAAAGGGCACCAATCAACAGGTAAGGGCACGTTTTTGTGTGTGTCAAACGAAGGTGTTAGATTATGGAAGATTTGTTTGAGGGAACAAGTGGCGCTTCTGTGCAGATTGGAATACTATCCAGCGTCTATTAGCAAGCCCAGAACACAA
The DNA here is from genome assembly GCA_033119425.1 of Bufotes viridis. NCBI lineage: Eukaryota > Metazoa > Chordata > Amphibia > Anura > Bufonidae > Bufotes > Bufotes viridis. Next base: position 9,402 of record JAKVIS010000956.1, read on the forward strand.
AAGCCGTCTTAACTGTTCCTGATGTTATGGAAAAATGAACTCTTAGAGTAACCCTCGTTACTCGCTTTCTCAACACAGGAATAGAAAGCAGCCACCGACAGAGCTAAGCCTTTTCTGTTTCTTGCTTTTTGGCCGCTGAAATGCAGGTGCAGTTCAGCTTAGCTTCTGAAACTCACCACCTCTCATGATATACCATACCTTGTAAGCATTTTTGGAGTTGGCAGAATGAGAATGCACATGCCTGTCCAATCAAAGTTCTTTGCTAGCACTAAATGAACTTAGCACCTCTGTAACTGCCCTACATGCTGCAGGAATCCAAAAGCAGGCTCCAACCCAGTATTTTAATGCAGCTATAGTGAAAAGTGCTCATAAACTAGGTTTTGTCATTGCTGACTTCTGTGGTTGCAATCCAATCCCTTGCCAACATTTCGTATTCATTGAAATGACAGCTGTGTTTAACTGCAAATCAAAATGTCAGCCTCAAGAAAATAAATATGGCAGCCTCCATAAAAATTTCAAGACAGAACACGGAGCGTGTCACAATGGAACTCTTCAGCATACATGGATGATGACATCACAATGGACCCTTGCTGTTTTCCTCCCTAGCAGCAACCATGATGCTTCATTCTTCAGTCAGGTGTGGATCCATGCACCTCAACAAGAAAGGGCACCAATCAACAGGTAAGGGCACGTTTTTGTGTGTGTCAAACGAAAGTGTCAGATTATGGAAGATTTGTTTGAGGGAACAAGTGGCGCTTCTGTACAGATTGGAATACTATCCAGCATCTATTAGCAAGCCCAGAACACAAAAGCCGTCTTAACTGTTCCTGATGTTATGGAAAAATGAACTCTTAGAGGTAACCCGTCGTTACTCGCTTTCTCAACACAGGAATAGAAAGCAGCCACCGACAGAGCTAAGCCTTTTCTGTTTCTTGCTTTTTGGCCGCTGAAATGCAGGTGCAGTTCAGCTTAGCTTCTGAAACTCACCACCTCTCATGATATACCATACCTTGTAAGCATTTTTGGAGTTGGCAGAATGAGAATGCACATGCCTGTCCAATCAAAGTTCTTTGCTAGCACTAAATGAACTTAGCACCTCTGTAACTGCCCTACATGCTGCAGGAATCCAAAAGCAGGCTCCAACCCAGTATTTTAATGCAGCTATAGTGAAAAGTGCTCATAAACTAGGTTTTGTCATTGCTGACTTCTGTGGTTGCAATCCAATCCCTTGCCAACATTTCGTATTCATTGAAATGACAGCTGTGTTTAACTGCAAATCAAAATGTCAGCCTCAAGAAAATAAATATGGCAGCCTCCATAAAAATTTCAAGACAGAACACGGAGCGTGTCACAATGGAACTCTTCAGCATACATGGATGATGACATCACAATGGACCCTTGCTGTTTTCCTCCCTAGCAGCAACCATGATGCTTCATTCTTCAGTCAGGTGTGGATCCATGCACCTCAACAAGAAAGGGCACCAATCAACAGGTAAGGGCACGTTTTTGTGTGTGTCAAACGAAAGTGTCAGATTATGGAAGATTTGTTTGAGGGAACAAGTGGCGCTTCTGTACAGATTGGAATACTATCCAGCATCTATTAGCAAGCCCAGAACACAAAAGCCGTCTTAACTGTTCCTGATGTTATGGAAAAATGAACTCTTAGAGGTTCCGTCGTTACTCGCTTTCTCAACACAGGAATAGAAAGCAGCCACCGACAGAGCTAAGCCTTTTCTGTTTCTTGCTTTTTGGCCGCTGAAATGCAGGTGCAGTTCAGCTTAGCTTCTGAAACTCACCACCTCTCATGATATACCATACCTTTTATGCATTTTTGGAGTTGGCAGAATGAGAATGCACATGCCTGTCCAATCAAAGTTCTTTGCTAGCACTAAATGAACTTAGCACCTCTGTAACTGCCCTACATGCTGCAGGAATCCAAAAGCAGGCTCCAACCCAGTATTTTAATGCAGCTATAGTGAAAAGTGCTCATAAACTAGGTTTTGTCATTGCTGACTTCTGTGGTTGCAATCCAATCCCTTGCCAACATTTCGTATTCATTGAAATGACAGCTACGTGTAACTGCAAATCAAAATGTCAGCCTCCAGAAAATCAATATGGCAGCCTCCATAAAAATTTCAATAGACGGAACACTGAGCGTGTCACAATGGAACTCTTCAGCATACATGGATGATGACATCACAATGGACCCTTGCTGTTTTCCTCCCTGGCAGCAGCCATGATGCTTCATTCTTCAGTCAGGTGTGGATCCATGCACCTCAACAAGAAAGGGCACCAATCAACAGGTAAGGGCACGTTTTTGTGTGTGTCAAACGAAGGTGTTAGATTATGGAAGATTTGTTTGAGGGAACAAGTGGCGCTTCTGTGCAGATTGGAATACTATCCAGCGTCTATTAGCAAGCCCAGAACACAAAAGCCGTCTTAACTGTTCCTGATGTTATGGAAAAATGAACTCTTAGAGTAACCCTCGTTACTCGCTTTCTCAACACAGGAATAGAAAGCAGCCACCGACAGAGCTAAGCCTTTTCTGTTTCTTGCTTTTTGGCCGCTGAAATGCAGGTGCAGTTCAGCTTAGCTTCTGAAACTCACCACCTCTCATGATATACCATACCTTGTAAGCATTTTTGGAGTTGGCAGAATGAGAATGCACATGCCTGTCCAATCAAAGTTCTTTGCTAGCACTAAATGAACTTAGCACCTCTGTAACTGCCCTACATGCTGCAGGAATCCAAAAGCAGGCTCCAACCCAGTATTTTAATGCAGCTATAGCGAAAAGTGCTCATAAACTAGGTTTTGTCATTGCTGACTTCTGTGGTTGCAATCCAATCCCTTGCCAACATTTCGTATTCATTGAAATGACAGCTGTGTTTAACTGCAAATCAAAATGTCAGCCTCAAGAAAATAAATATGGCAGCCTCCATAAAAATTTCAAGACAGAACACGGAGCGTGTCACAGTGGAACTCTTCAGCATACATGGATGATGACATCACAATGGACCCTTGCTGTTTTCCTCCCTAGCAGCAACCATGATGCTTCATTCTTCAGTCAGGTGTGGATCCATGCACCTCAACAAGAAAGGGCACCAATCAACAGGTAAGGGCACGTTTTTGTGTGTGTCAAACGAAAGTGTCAGATTATGGAAGATTTGTTTGAGGGAACAAGTGGCGCTTCTGTACAGATTGGAATACTATCCAGCATCTATTAGCAAGCCCAGAACACAAAAGCCGTCTTAACTGTTCCTGATGTTATGGAAAAATGAACTCTTAGAGGTTCCGTCGTTACTCGCTTTCTCAACACAGGAATAGAAAGCAGCCACCGACAGAGCTAAGCCTTTTCTGTTTCTTGCTTTTTGGCCGCTGAAATGCAGGTGCAGTTCAGCTTAGCTTCTGAAACTCACCACCTCTCATGATATACCATACCTTTTATGCATTTTTGGAGTTGGCAGAATGAGAATGCACATGCCTGTCCAATCAAAGTTCTTTGCTAGCACTAAATGAACTTAGCACCTCTGTAACTGCCCTACATGCTGCAGGAATCCAAAAGCAGGCTCCAACCCAGTATTTTAATGCAGCTATAGTGAAAAGTGCTCATAAACTAGGTTTTGTCATTGCTGACTTCTGTGGTTGCAATCCAATCCCTTGCCAACATTTCGTATTCATTGAAATGACAGCTACGTGTAACTGCAAATCAAAATGTCAGCCTCCAGAAAATCAATATGGCAGCCTCCATAAAAATTTCAATAGACGGAACACTGAGCGTGTCACAATGGAACTCTTCAGCATACATGGATGATGACATCACAATGGACCCTTGCTGTTTTCCTCCCTGGCAGCAGCCATGATGCTTCATTCTTCAGTCAGGTGTGGATCCATGCACCTCAACAAGAAAGGGCACCAATCAACAGGTAAGGGCACGTTTTTGTGTGTGTCAAACGAAGGTGTTAGATTATGGAAGATTTGTTTGAGGGAACAAGTGGCGCTTCTGTGCAGATTGGAATACTATCCAGCGTCTATTAGCAAGCCCAGAACACAAAAGCCGTCTTAACTGTTCCTGATGTTATGGAAAAATGAACTCTTAGAGTAACCCTCGTTACTCGCTTTCTCAACACAGGAATAGAAAGCAGCCACCGACAGAGCTAAGCCTTTTCTGTTTCTTGCTTTTTGGCCGCTGAAATGCAGGTGCAGTTCAGCTTAGCTTCTGAAACTCACCACCTCTCATGATATACCATACCTTGTAAGCATTTTTGGAGTTGGCAGAATGAGAATGCACATGCCTGTCCAATCAAAGTTCTTTGCTAGCACTAAATGAACTTAGCACCTCTGTAACTGCCCTACATGCTGCAGGAATCCAAAAGCAGGCTCCAACCCAGTATTTTAATGCAGCTATAGCGAAAAGTGCTCATAAACTAGGTTTTGTCATTGCTGACTTCTGTGGTTGCAATCCAATCCCTTGCCAACATTTCGTATTCATTGAAATGACAGCTGTGTTTAACTGCAAATCAAAATGTCAGCCTCAAGAAAATAAATATGGCAGCCTCCATAAAAATTTCAAGACAGAACACGGAGCGTGTCACAGTGGAACTCTTCAGCATACATGGATGATGACATCACAATGGACCCTTGCTGTTTTCCTCCCTAGCAGCAACCATGATGCTTCATTCTTCAGTCAGATGTGGATCCATGCACCTCAACAAGAAAGGGCACCAATCAACAGGTAAGGGCACGTTTTTGTGTGTGTCAAACGAAAGTGTCAGATTATGGAAGATTTGTTTGAGGGAACAAGTGGCGCTTCTGTACAGATTGGAATACTATCCAGCATCTATTAGCAAGCCCAGAACACAAAAGCCGTCTTAACTGTTCCTGATGTTATGGAAAAATGAACTCTTAGAGGTTCCGTCGTTACTCGCTTTCTCAACACAGGAATAGAAAGCAGCCACCGACAGAGCTAAGCCTTTTCTGTTTCTTGCTTTTTGGCCGCTGAAATGCAGGTGCAGTTCAGCTTAGCTTCTGAAACTCACCACCTCTCATGATATACCATACCTTTTATGCATTTTTGGAGTTGGCAGAATGAGAATGCACATGCCTGTCCAATCAAAGTTCTTTGCTAGCACTAAATGAACTTAGCACCTCTGTAACTGCCCTACATGCTGCAGGAATCCAAAAGCAGGCTCCAACCCAGTATTTTAATGCAGCTATAGTGAAAAGTGCTCATAAACTAGGTTTTGTCATTGCTGACTTCTGTGGTTGCAATCCAATCCCTTGCCAACATTTCGTATTCATTGAAATGACAGCTACGTGTAACTGCAAATCAAAATGTCAGCCTCCAGAAAATCAATATGGCAGCCTCCATAAAAATTTCAATAGACGGAACACTGAGCGTGTCACAATGGAACTCTTCAGCATACATGGATGATGACATCACAATGGACCCTTGCTGTTTTCCTCCCTGGCAGCAGCCATGATGCTTCATTCTTCAGTCAGGTGTGGATCCATGCACCTCAACAAGAAAGGGCACCAATCAACAGGTAAGGGCACGTTTTTGTGTGTGTCAAACGAAGGTGTTAGATTATGGAAGATTTGTTTGAGGGAACAAGTGGCGCTTCTGTGCAGATTGGAATACTATCCAGCGTCTATTAGCAAGCCCAGAACACAAAAGCCGTCTTAACTGTTCCTGATGTTATGGAAAAATGAACTCTTAGAGTAACCCTCGTTACTCGCTTTCTCAACACAGGAATAGAAAGCAGCCACCGACAGAGCTAAGCCTTTTCTGTTTCTTGCTTTTTGGCCGCTGAAATGCAGGTGCAGTTCAGCTTAGCTTCTGAAACTCACCACCTCTCATGATATACCATACCTTGTAAGCATTTTTGGAGTTGGCAGAATGAGAATGCACATGCCTGTCCAATCAAAGTTCTTTGCTAGCACTAAATGAACTTAGCACCTCTGTAACTGCCCTACATGCTGCAGGAATCCAAAAGCAGGCTCCAACCCAGTATTTTAATGCAGCTATAGCGAAAAGTGCTCATAAACTAGGTTTTGTCATTGCTGACTTCTGTGGTTGCAATCCAATCCCTTGCCAACATTTCGTATTCATTGAAATGACAGCTGTGTTTAACTGCAAATCAAAATGTCAGCCTCAAGAAAATAAATATGGCAGCCTCCATAAAAATTTCAAGACAGAACACGGAGCGTGTCACAGTGGAACTCTTCAGCATACATGGATGATGACATCACAATGGACCCTTGCTGTTTTCCTCCCTAGCAGCAACCATGATGCTTCATTCTTCAGTCAGGTGTGGATCCATGCACCTCAACAAGAAAGGGCACCAATCAACAGGTAAGGGCACGTTTTTGTGTGTGTCAAACGAAAGTGTCAGATTATGGAAGATTTGTTTGAGGGAACAAGTGGCGCTTCTGTACAGATTGGAATACTATCCAGCATCTATTAGCAAGCCCAGAACACAAAAGCCGTCTTAACTGTTCCTGATGTTATGGAAAAATGAACTCTTAGAGGTTCCGTCGTTACTCGCTTTCTCAACACAGGAATAGAAAGCAGCCACCGACAGAGCTAAGCCTTTTCTGTTTCTTGCTTTTTGGCCGCTGAAATGCAGGTGCAGTTCAGCTTAGCTTCTGAAACTCACCACCTCTCATGATATACCATACCTTTTATGCATTTTTGGAGTTGGCAGAATGAGAATGCACATGCCTGTCCAATCAAAGTTCTTTGCTAGCACTAAATGAACTTAGCACCTCTGTAACTGCCCTACATGCTGCAGGAATCCAAAAGCAGGCTCCAACCCAGTATTTTAATGCAGCTATAGTGAAAAGTGCTCATAAACTAGGTTTTGTCATTGCTGACTTCTGTGGTTGCAATCCAATCCCTTGCCAACATTTCGTATTCATTGAAATGACAGCTACGTGTAACTGCAAATCAAAATGTCAGCCTCCAGAAAATCAATATGGCAGCCTCCATAAAAATTTCAATAGACGGAACACTGAGCGTGTCACAATGGAACTCTTCAGCATACATGGATGATGACATCACAATGGACCCTTGCTGTTTTCCTCCCTGGCAGCAGCCATGATGCTTCATTCTTCAGTCAGGTGTGGATCCATGCACCTCAACAAGAAAGGGCACCAATCAACAGGTAAGGGCACGTTTTTGTGTGTGTCAAACGAAGGTGTTAGATTATGGAAGATTTGTTTGAGGGAACAAGTGGCGCTTCTGTGCAGATTGGAATACTATCCAGCGTCTATTAGCAAGCCCAGAACACAAAAGCCGTCTTAACTGTTCCTGATGTTATGGAAAAATGAACTCTTAGAGTAACCCTCGTTACTCGCTTTCTCAACACAGGAATAGAAAGCAGCCACCGACAGAGCTAAGCCTTTTCTGTTTCTTGCTTTTTGGCCGCTGAAATGCAGGTGCAGTTCAGCTTAGCTTCTGAAACTCACCACCTCTCATGATATACCATACCTTGTAAGCATTTTTGGAGTTGGCAGAATGAGAATGCACATGCCTGTCCAATCAAAGTTCTTTGCTAGCACTAAATGAACTTAGCACCTCTGTAACTGCCCTACATGCTGCAGGAATCCAAAAGCAGGCTCCAACCCAGTATTTTAATGCAGCTATAGCGAAAAGTGCTCATAAACTAGGTTTTGTCATTGCTGACTTCTGTGGTTGCAATCCAATCCCTTGCCAACATTTCGTATTCATTGAAATGACAGCTGTGTTTAACTGCAAATCAAAATGTCAGCCTCAAGAAAATAAATATGGCAGCCTCCATAAAAATTTCAAGACAGAACACGGAGCGTGTCACAGTGGAACTCTTCAGCATACATGGATGATGACATCACAATGGACCCTTGCTGTTTTCCTCCCTAGCAGCAACCATGATGCTTCATTCTTCAGTCAGGTGTGGATCCATGCACCTCAACAAGAAAGGGCACCAATCAACAGGTAAGGGCACGTTTTTGTGTGTGTCAAACGAAGGTGTCAGATTATGGAAGATTTGTTTGAGGGAACAAGTGGCGCTTCTGTACAGATTGGAATACTATCCAGCATCTATTAGCAAGCCCAGAACACAAAAGCCGTCTTAACTGTTCCTGATGTTATGGAAAAATGAACTCTTAGAGGTAACCCTCGTTACTCGCTTTCTCAACACAGGAATAGAAAGCAGCCACCGACAGAGCTAAGCCTTTTCTGTTTCTTGCTTTTTGGCCGCTGAAATGCAGGTGCAGTTCAGCTTAGCTTCTGAAACTCACCACCTCTCATGATATACCATACCTTGTAAGCATTTTTGGAGTTGGCAGAATGAGAATGCACATGCCTGTCCAATCAAAGTTCTTTGCTAGCACTAAATGAACTTAGCACCTCTGTAACTGCCCTACATGCTGCAGGAATCCAAAAGCAGGCTCCAACCCAGTATTTTAATGCAGCTATAGCGAAAAGTGCTCATAAACTAGGTTTTGTCATTGCTGACTTCTGTGGTTGCAATCCAATCCCTTGCCAACATTTCGTATTCATTGAAATGACAGCTGTGTTTAACTGCAAATCAAAATGTCAGCCTCAAGAAAATAAATATGGCAGCCTCCATAAAAATTTCAAAGACAGAACACGGAGCGTGTCACAATGGAACTCTTCAGCATACATGGATGATGACATCACAATGGACCCTTGCTGTTTTCCTCCCTAGCAGCAACCATGATGCTTCATTCTTCAGTCAGGTGTGGATCCATGCACCTCAACAAGAAAGGGCACCAATCAACAGGTAAGGGCACGTTTTTGTGTGTGTCAAACGAAAGTGTCAGATTATGGAAGATTTGTTTGAGGGAACAAGTGGCGCTTCTGTACAGATTGGAATACTATCCAGCATCTATTAGCAAGCCCAGAACACAAAAGCCGTCTTAACTGTTCCTGATGTTATGGAAAAATGAACTCTTAGAGGTTCCGTCGTTACTCGCTTTCTCAACACAGGAATAGAAAGCAGCCACCGACAGAGCTAAGCCTTTTCTGTTTCTTGCTTTTTGGCCGCTGAAATGCAGGTGCAGTTCAGCTTAGCTTCTGAAACTCACCACCTCTCATGATATACCATACCTTTTATGCATTTTTGGAGTTGGCAGAATGAGAATGCACATGCCTGTCCAATCAAAGTTCTTTGCTAGCACTAAATGAACTTAGCACCTCTGTAACTGCCCTACATGCTGCAGGAATCCAAAAGCAGGCTCCAACCCAGTATTTTAATGCAGCTATAGTGAAAAGTGCTCATAAACTAGGTTTTGTCATTGCTGACTTCTGTGGTTGCAATCCAATCCCTTGCCAACATTTCGTATTCATTGAAATGACAGCTACGTGTAACTGCAAATCAAAATGTCAGCCTCCAGAAAATCAATATGGCAGCCTCCATAAAAATTTCAATAGACGGAACACTGAGCGTGTCACAATGGAACTCTTCAGCATACATGGATGATGACATCACAATGGACCCTTGCTGTTTTCCTCCCTGGCAGCAGCCATGATGCTTCATTCTTCAGTCAGGTGTGGATCCATGCACCTCAACAAGAAAGGGCACCAATCAACAGGTAAGGGCACGTTTTTGTGTGTGTCAAACGAAGGTGTTAGATTATGGAAGATTTGTTTGAGGGAACAAGTGGCGCTTCTGTGCAGATTGGAATACTATCCAGCGTCTATTAGCAAGCCCAGAACACAAAAGCCGTCTTAACTGTTCCTGATGTTATGGAAAAATGAACTCTTAGAGTAACCCTCGTTACTCGCTTTCTCAACACAGGAATAGAAAGCAGCCACCGACAGAGCTAAGCCTTTTCTGTTTCTTGCTTTTTGGCCGCTGAAATGCAGGTGCAGTTCAGCTTAGCTTCTGAAACTCACCACCTCTCATGATATACCATACCTTGTATGCATTTTTGGAGTTGGCAGAATGAGAATGCACATGCCTGTCCAATCAAAGTTCTTTGCTAGCACTAAATGAACTTAGCACCTCTGTAACTGCCCTACATGCTGCAGGAATCCAAAAGCAGGCTCCAACCCAGTATTTTAATGCAGCTATAGTGAAAAGTGCTCATAAACTAGGTTTTGTCATTGCTGACTTCTGTGGTTGCAATCCAATCCCTTGCCAACATTTCGTATTCATTGAAATGACAGCTGTGTTTAACTGCAAATCAAAATGTCAGCCTCCAGAAAATAAATATGGCAGCCTCCATAAAAATTACAATAGACGGAACACTGAGCGTGTCACAATGGAACTCTTCAGCATACATGGATGATGACATCACAATGGACCCTTGCTGTTTTCCTCCCTAGCAGCAGCCATGATGCTTCATTCTTCAGTCAGGTGTGGATCCATGCACCTCAACAAGAAAGGGCACCAATCAACAGGTAAGGGCACGTTTTTGTGTGTGTCAAACGAAGGTGTTAGATTATGGAAGATTTGTTTGAGGGAACAAGTGGCGCTTCTGTGCAGATTGGAATACTATCCAGCGTCTATTAGCAAGCCCAGAACACAAAAGCCGTCTTAACTGTTCCTGATGTTATGGAAAAATGAACTCTTAGAGTAACCCTCGTTACTCGCTTTCTCAACACAGGAATAGAAAGCAGCCACCGACAGAGCTAAGCCTTTTCTGTTTCTTGCTTTTTGGCCGCTGAAATGCAGGTGCAGTTCAGCTTAGCTTCTGAAACTCACCACCTCTCATGATATACCATACCTTTTATGCATTTTTGGAGTTGGCAGAATGAGAATGAACATGCCTGTCCAATCAAAGTACTGTGCTAGCACTAAATGAACTTAGCACCTCTGTAACTGCTCTACCTGCTTCAGGAATCCAAAAGCAGGTTCCAACCCAGTATTTTAATGCAGCTATAGATGAAAAGTGCTCATAAACTAGGCTTTGTCCTTGCTGACTTCTGTGGTTGCAATCAAATCCCTTGCCAACATTTCTTATTCATTGAAATGACAGCTGTGTTTAACTGCAAATCAAAATGGCTGCCTCCAGAAAATCAATATGGCAGCCTCCATAAAAATTTCAATAGACAGAACACTGAGCGTGTCACAATGGTACCCTTCAGCATACATGGATGATGACATCACAATGGACCCTTGCTGTTTTCCTCCCTGGCAGCAGCCATGATGCTTCATTCTTCAGTCAGGTGTGGATCCATGCACCTCAACAGGTAAGGGCACCAATCAACAGGTAAGGGCACGTTTTTGTGTGTGTCAAACGAAGGTGTCAGATTATGGAAGATTTGTTTGAGGGAACAAGTGGCGCTTCTGTGCAGATTGGATTACTGTCCAGTGTCTATTAGCAAGCCCAGAACACAAAAGCCTTCTTAACTGTTCCTGATGGTATGGAAAAATGAACTCTTAGAGTAACCCTCGTTACCCGCTTTCGCAACACAGGAATAGAAAGTGGCCAAGACAGAGCTAAGCCTTTTCTGTTTCTTGCTTTTTGGCCGCTGAAATGAAGATGCAGTTCAGCTTAGCTTCTGCAACTCACCACCTCTCATGAGATACCATACATTTTATGCATTTTTGGCAGAATGAGAATGCACCAGCCTGTCCAATCAAAGTTCTGTGCTAGCACTAAATGAACTTAGAACCTCTGTAACTGCCCTACATGCTGCAGGAATCCAAAAGCAGGTTCCAACCCAGTATTTTAATGCAGCTATAGTGAAAAGTGCTCATAAACTTGGTTTTGTCCTTGCTGACTTCTGTGGTTGCAATCCAATCCCTTGCCAACATTTCTTATTCATTGAAATGACAGCTGTGTTTAACTGCAAATCAAAATGGCTGCCTCCAGAATATCAATATGGCAGCCTCCATAAAAATTTCAATAGACAGAACACTGAGCGTGTCACAATGGTACCCTTCAGCATACATGGATGATGACATCACAATGGACCCTTGCTGTTTTCCTCCCTGGCAGCAGCCATGATGCTTCATTCTTCAGTCAGGTGTGGATCCATGCACCTCAACAGGTACGGGCACCAATCAACAGGTAAGGGCACGTTTTTGTGTGTGTCAAACGAAAGTGTCAGATTATGGAAGATTTGTTTGAGGGAACAAGTGGCGCTTCTGTGCAGATTGGAATACTGTCCAGGGTCTATTAGCAAGCCCAGAACACAAAAGCCTTCTTAACTGTTCCTGATGGTATGGAAAAATGAACTCTTAGAGTAACTCTCGTTGACCTCTTTCTCAAAACACAGGAATAGAAAGTGGCCAAGACAGAGCTAAGCCTTTTCTGTTTCTTGCTTTTTGGCCGCTGAAATGCAGATGCACTTCAGCTTAGCTTCTGAAACTCACCACCTCTCATGAGATACCATACCTTGTATGCATTTTTGGAGTTGGCAGAATGAGAATGAACATGCCTGTCCAATCAAAGTAATGTGCTAGCACTGAATGAACTTAGCACCTCTGTAACTGCCCTACATGCTGCAGGAATCCAAAAGCAGGTTCCAACCCAATATTTTATTGCAGCTATGATGAAAAGTGCTCATAAACTAGGCTTTGTCCTTGCTGACTTCTGTTGTTGCAATCAAATCCCTTGCCAACATTTTTTATTCATTGAAATGACAGCTGTGCTTATCTGCAAATCAAAATGGCTGCCTCCAGAAAATCAATATGGCAGCCTCCATAAAAATTTCAATAGACAGAACACTGAGCGTGTCACAATGGTACCCTTCAGCATACATGGATGATGACATCACAATGGACCCTTGCTGTTTTCCTCCCTGGCAGCAGCCATGATGCTTCATTCTTCAGTCAGGTGTGGATCCATGCAACTCAACAGGTAAGGGCACCAATCAACAGGTAAGGGCACGTTTTTGTGTGTGTCAAACGAAGGTGTCAGATTATGGAAGATTTGTTTGAGGGAACAAGTGGCGCTTCTGTGCAGATTGGATTACTGTCCAGTGTCTATTAGCAAGCCCAGAACACAAAAGCCTTCTTAACTGTTCCTGATGGTATGGAAAAATGAACTCTTAGAGTAACCCTCGTTACCCGCTTTCGCAACACAGGAATAGAAAGTGGCCAAGACAGAGCTAAGCCTTTTCTGTTTCTTGCTTTTTGGCCGCTGAAATGAAGATGCAGTTCAGCTTAGCTTCTGCAACTCACCACCTCTCATGAGATACCATACATTTTATGCATTTTTGGCAGAATGAGAATGCACCAGCCTGTCCAATCAAAGTTCTGTGCTAGCACTAAATGAACTTAGAACCTCTGTAACTGCCCTACATGCTGCAGGAATCCAAAAGCAGGTTCCAACCCAGTATTTTAATGCAGCTATAGTGAAAAGTGCTCATAAACTAGGTTTTGTCCTTGCTGACTTCTGTGGTTGCAATCCAATCCCTTGCCAACATTTCTTATTCATTGAAATGACAGCTGTGTTTAACTGCAAATCAAAATGGCTGCCTCCAGAAAATCAATATGGCAGCCTCCATAAAAATTTCAATAGACAGAACACTGAGCGTGTCACAATGGTACCCTTCAGCATACATGGATGATGACATCACAATGGACCCTTGCTGTTTTCCTCCCTGGCAGCAGCCATGATGCTTCATTCTTCAGTCAGGTGTGGATCCATGCACCTCAACAGGTAAGGGCACCAATCAACAGGTAAGGGCACGTTTTTGTGTGTGTCAAACGAAGGTGTTAGATTATGGAAGATTTGTTTGAGGGAACAAGTGGCGCTTCTGTGCAGATTGGAATACTATCCAGCGTCTATTAGCAAGCCCAGAACACAAAAGCCGTCTTAACTGTTCCTGATGTTATGGAAAAATGAACTCTTAGAGTAACCCTCGTTGACTCGCTTTCTCAAACACAGGAATAGAAAGCAGCCAACGACAGAGCTAAGCCTTTTCTGTTTCTTGCTTTTTGGCCGCTGAAATGCAGGTGCAGTTCAGCTTAGCTTCTGCAACTCACCACCTCTCATGATATACCATACCTTTTATGCATTTTTGGAGTTGGCAGAATGAGAATGAACATGCCTGTCCAATCAAAGTAATGTGCTAGCACTGAATGAACTTAGCACCTCTGCAACTGCTCTACCTGCTTCAGGAATCCAAAAGCAGGTTCCAACCCAATATTTTATTGCAGCTATGATGAAAAGTGCTCATAAACTAGGCTTTGTCCTTGCTGACTTCTGTTGTTGCAATCAAATCCCTTGCCAACATTTTTTATTCATTGAAATGACAGCTGTGTTTATCTGCAAATCAAAATGGCTGCCTCCAGAAAATCAATATGGCAGCCTCCATAAAAATTTCAATAGACAGAACACTGAGCGTGTCACAATGGTACCCTTCAGCATACATGGATGATGACATCACAATGGACCCTTGCTGTTTTCCTCCCTGGCAGCAGCCATGATGCTTCATTCTTCAGTCAGGTGTGGATCCATGCACCTCAACAGGTAAGGGCACCAATCAACAGGTAAGGGCACGTTTTTGTGTGTGTCAAACGAAGGTGTCAGATTATGGAAGATTTGTTTGAGGGAACAAGTGGCGCTTCTGTGCAGATTGGATTACTGTCCAGTGTCTATTAGCAAGCCCAGAACACAAAAGCCTTCTTAACTGTTCCTGATGGTATGGAAAAATGAACTCTTAGAGTAACCCTCGTTACCCGCTTTCGCAACACAGGAATAGAAAGTGGCCAAGACAGAGCTAAGCCTTTTCTGTTTCTTGCTTTTTGGCCGCTGAAATGAAGATGCAGTTCAGCTTAGCTTCTGCAACTCACCACCTCTCATGAGATACCATACATTTTATGCATTTTTGGCAGAATGAGAATGCACCAGCCTGTCCAATCAAAGTTCTGTGCTAGCACTAAATGAACTTAGAACCTCTGTAACTGCCCTACATGCTGCAGGAATCCAAAAGCAGGTTCCAACCCAGTATTTTAATGCAGCTATAGTGAAAAGTGCTCATAAACTAGGCTTTGTCCTTGCTGACTTCTGTGGTTGCAATCCAATCCCTTGCCAACATTTCTTATTCATTGAAATGACAGCTGTGTTTAACTGCAAATCAAAATGGCTGCCTCCAGAAAATCAATATGGCAGCCTCCATAAAAATTTCAATAGACAGAACACTGAGCGTGTCACAATGGTACCCTTCAGCATACATGGATGATGACATCACAATGGACCCTTGCTGTTTTCCTCCCTGGCAGCAGCCATGATGCTTCATTCTTCAGTCAGGTGTGGATCCATGCACCTCAACAGGTAAGGGCACCAATCAACAGGTAAGGGCACGTTTTTGTGTGTGTCAAACGAAAGTGTCAGATTATGGAAGATTTGTTTGAGGGAACAAGTGGCGCTTCTGTGCAGATTGGAATACTGTCCAGTGTCTATTAGCAAGCCCAGAACACAAAAGCCTTCTTAACTGTTCCTGATGTTATGGAAAAATGAACTCTTAGAGTAACTCTCGTTGACCTCTTTCGCAAAACACAGGAATAGAAAGTGGCCAAGATAGAGCTAAGCCTTTTCTGTTTCTTGCTTTTTGGCCGCTGAAATGCAGATGCAGTTCAGCTTAGCTTCTGCAACTCACCACCTCTCATGAGATACCATACCTTGTATGCATTTTGGAGTTGGCAGAATGAGAATGCACCAGCCTGTCCAATCAAAGTTCTGTGCTAGCACTAAATGAACTTAGCACCTCTGTAACTGCCCTACATGCTGCAGGAATCCAAAAGCAGGTTCCAACCCAGTATTTTAATGCAGCTATAGTGAAACGTGCTCATAAACTAGGTTTTGTCATTGCTGACTTCTGTGGTTGCAATCCAATCCCTTGCCAACATTTCGTATTCATTGAAATGACAGCTATGTTTAACTGCAAATCAAAATGTTAGCCTCCAGAAAATAAATATGGCAGCCTCCATAAAAATTTCAATAGACGGAACACTGAGCGTGTCACAATGGTACCCTTCAGCATATATGGATGAAGACATCACAATGGACCCTTGCTATTTTCCTCACTGGCAGCAGCCATGATGCTTCATTCTTCAGTCAAGTGTGGATCCATGCACCTCAACAAGAAAGGGCACCAATCAACAGGTAATGGCACGTTTTTGTGTGTGTCAAACGAAGGTGTTAGATTATGGAAGATTTGTTTGAGGGAACAAGTGGCGCTTCTGTGCAGATTGGAATACTATCCAGCGTCTATTAGCAAGCCCAGAACACAAAAGCCGTCTTAACTGTTCCTGATGTTATGGAAAAATGAACTCTTAGAGTAACCCTCGTTACTCGCTTTCTCAACACAGGAATAGAAAGCAGCCACCGACAGAGCTAAGCCTTTTCTGTTTCTTGCTTTTTGGCCGTTGAAATGCAGGTGCAGTTCAGCTTAGCTTCTGAAACTCACCACCTCTCATGATATACCATACCTTTTATGCATTTTTGGAGTTGGCAGAATGAGAATGAACATGCCTGTCCAATCAAAGTAATGTGCTAGCACTGAATGAACTTAGCACCTCTGCAACTGCTCTACCTGCTTCAGGAATCCAAAAGCAGGTTCCAACCCAATATTTTATTGCAGCTATGATGAAAAGTGCTCATAAACTAGGCTTTGTCCTTGCTGACTTATGTGGTTGCAATCAAATCCCTTGCCAACATTTTTTATTCATTGAAATGACAGCTGTGTTTAACTGCAAATCAAAATGGCTGCCTCTAGAAAATCAATATAGCAGCCTCCATAAAAATTTCAATAGACAGAACACTGAGCGTGTCACAATGGTACCCTTCAGCATACATGGATGATGACATCACAATGGACCCTTGCTGTTTTCCTCCCTGGCAGCAGCCATGATGCTTCATTCTTCAGTCAGGTGTGGATCCATGCAACTCAACAGGTAAGGGCACCAATGAACAGGTAAGGGCACGTTTTTGTGTGTGTCAAACGAAAGTGTCAGATTATGGAAGATTTGTTTGAGGGAACAAGTGGAGCTTCTGTGCAGATTGGAATACTGTCCAGTGTCTATTAGCAAGCCCAGAACACAAAAGCCTTCTTAACTGTTCCTGATGGTATGGAAAAATGAACTCTTAGAGTAACCCTCGTTACCCGCTTTCGCAACACAGGAATAGAAAGTGGCCAAGACAGAGCTAAGCCTTTTCTGTTTCTTGCTTTTTGGCCGCTGAAATGAAGATGCAGTTCAGCTTAGCTTCTGCAACTCACCACCTCTCATGAGATACCATACATTTTATGCATTTTTGAGTTGGCAGAATGAGAATGCACCAGCCTGTCCAATCAAAGTTCTGTGCTAGCACTAAATGAACTTAGAACCTCTGTAACTGCCCTACATGCTGCAGGAATCCAAAAGCAGGTTCCAACCCAGTATTTTAATGCAGCTATAGTGAAAAGTGCTCATAAACTAGGTTTTGTCCTTGCTGACTTCTGTGGTTGCAATCCAATCCCTTGCCAACATTTCTTATTCATTGAAATGACAGCTGTGTTTAACTGCAAATCAAAATGGCTGCCTCCAGAAAATCAATATGGCAGCCTCCATAAAAATTTCAATAGACAGAACACTGAGCGTGTCACAATGGTACCCTTCAGCATACATGGATGATGACATCACAATGGACCCTTGCTGTTTTCCTCCCTGGCAGCAGCCATGATGCTTCATTCTTCAGTCAGGTGTGGATCCATGCACCTCAACAGGTAAGGGCACCAATCAACAGGTAAGGGCACGTTTTTGTGTGTGTCAAACGAAGGTGTTAGATTATGGAAGATTTGTTTGAGGGAACAAGTGGCGCTTCTGTGCAGATTGGAATACTGTCCAGCGTCTATTAGCAAGCCCAGAACACAAAAGCCTTCTTAACTGTTCCTGATGGTATGGAAAATGAACTCTTAGAGTAACCCTCGTTGACCTCGTTTCTCAAACACAGGAATAGAAAGTAGCCAACGACAGAGCTAAGCCTTTTCTGTTTCTTGCTTTTTGGCCGCTGAAATGCAGGTGCAGTTCAGCTTAGCTTCTGAAACTCACCACCTCTCATGATATACCATACCTTTTATGCATTTTTGGAGTTGGCAGAATGAGAATGAACATGCCTGTCCAATCAAAGTAATGTGCTAGCACTGAATGAACTTAGCACCTCTGCAACTGCTCTACCTGCTTCAGGAATCCAAAAGCAGGTTCCAACCCAATATTTTATTGCAGCTATGATGAAAAGTGCTCATAAACTAGGCTTTGTCCTTGCTGACTTCTGTGGTTGCAATCAAATCCCTTGCCAACATTTTTTATTCATTGAAATGACAGCTGTGTTTATCTGCAAATCAAAATGGCTGCCTCCAGAAAATCAATATGGCAGCCTCCATAAAAATTTCAATAGACAGAACACTGAGCGTGTCACAATGGTACCCTTCAGCATACATGGATGATGACATCACAATGGACCCTTGCTGTTTTCCTCCCTGGCAGCAGCCATGATGCTTCATTCTTCAGTCAGGTGTGGATCCATGCAACTCAACAGGTAAGGGCACCAATCAACAGGTAAGGGCACGTTTTTGTGTGTGTCAAACGAAGGTGTCAGATTATGGAAGATTTGTTTGAGGGAACAAGTGGCGCTTCTGTGCAGATTGGATTACTGTCCAGTGTCTATTAGCAAGCCCAGAACACAAAAGCCTTCTTAACTGTTCCTGATGGTATGGAAAATGAACTCTTAGAGTAACCCTCGTTACCCGCTTTCGCAACACAGGAATAGAAAGTGGCCAAGACAGAGCTAAGCCTTTTCTGTTTCTTGCTTTTTGGCCGCTGAAATGAAGATGCAGTTCAGCTTAGCTTCTGCAACTCACCACCTCTCATGAGATACCATACATTTTATGCATTTTTGGCAGAATGAGAATGCACCAGCCTGTCCAATCAAAGTTCTGTGCTAGCACTAAATGAACTTAGAACCTCTGTAACTGCCCTACATGCTGCAGGAATCCAAAAGCAGGTTCCAACCCAGTATTTTAATGCAGCTATAGTGAAAAGTGCTCATAAACTAGGTTTTGTCCTTGCTGACTTCTGTGGTTGCAATCCAATCCCTTGCCAACATTTCTTATTCATTGAAATGACAGCTGTGTTTAACTGCAAATCAAAATGGCTGCCTCCAGAAAATCAATATGGCAGCCTCCATAAAAATTTCAATAGACAGAACACTGAGCGTGTCACAATGGTACCCTTCAGCATACATGGATGATGACATCACAATGGACCCTTGCTGTTTTCCTCCCTGGCAGCAGCCATGATGCTTCATTCTTCAGTCAGGTGTGGATCCATGCACCTCAACAGGTAAGGGCACCAATCAACAGGTAAGGGCACGTTTTTGTGTGTGTCAAACGAAGGTGTCAGATTATGGAAGATTTGTTTGAGGGAACAAGTGGCGCTTCTGTGCAGATTGGAATACTGTCCAGTGTCTATTAGCAAGCCCAGAACACAAAAGCCTTCTTAACTGTTCCTGATGGTATGGAAAATGAACTCTTAGAGTAACCCTCGTTACTCGCTTTCTCAAACACAGGAATAGAAAGTGGCCAACGACAGAGCTAAGCCTTTTCTGTTTCTTGCTTTTTGGCCGCTGAAATGCAGATGCAGTTCAGCTTAGCTTCTGCAACTCACCACCTCTCATGAGATACCATACCTTGTATGCATTTTTGGAGTTGGCAGAATGAGAATGCACCATGCCTGTCCAATCAAAGTTCTGTGCTAGCACTAAATGAACTTAGCACCTCTGTAACTGCCCTACATGCTGCAGGAATCCAAAAGCAGGTTCCAACCCAGTATTTTAATGCAGCTATAGTGAAAAGTGCTCATAAACTAGGTTTTGTCCTTGCTGACTTCTGTGGTTGCAATCCAATCCCTTGCCAACATTTCGTATTCATTGAAATGACAGCTGTGTTTAACTGCAAATCAAAATGGCTGCCTCCAGAAAATCAATATGGCAGCCTCCATAAAAATTTCAATAGACAGAACACTGAGCGTGTCACAATGGTACCCTTCAGCATACATGGATGATGACATCACAATGGACCCTTGCTGTTTTCCTCCCTGGCAGCAGCCATGATGCTTCATTCTTCAGTCAGGTGTGGATCCATGCACCTCAACAGGTAAGGGCACCAATCAACAGGTAAGGGCACGTTTTTGTGTGTGTCAAACGAAGGTGTCAGATTATGGAAGATTTGTTTGAGGGAACAAGTGGCGCTTCTGTGCAGATTGGAATACTGTCCAGCGTCTATTAGCAAGCCCAGAACACAAAAGCCGTCTTAACTGTTCCTGATGGTATGGAAAATGAACTCTTAGAGTAACCCTCGTTACTCGCTTTCTCAACACAGGAATAGAAAGCAGCCAACGACAGAGCTAAGCCTTTTCTGTTTCTTGCTTTTTGGCCGCTGAAATGCAGATGCAGTTCAGCTTAGCTTCTGAAACTCACCACCTCTCATGAGATACCATACCTTTTATGCATTTTTGGAGTTGGCAGAATGAGAATGCAACATGCCTGTCCAATCAAAGTAATGTGCTAGCACTGAATGAACTTAGCACCTCTGCAACTGCTCTACCTGCTTCAGGAATCCAAAAGCAGGTTCCAACCCAATATTTTATTGCAGCTATGATGAAAAGTGCTCATAAACTAGGCTTTGTCCTTGCTGACTTCTGTGGTTGCAATCAAATCCCTTGCCAACATTTTTTATTCATTGAAATGACAGCTGTGTTTATCTGCAAATCAAAATGGCTGCCTCCAGAAAATCAATATGGCAGCCTCCATAAAAATTTCAATAGACAGAACACTGAGCGTGTCACAATGGTACCCTTCAGCATACATGGATGATGACATCACAATGGACCCTTGCTGTTTTCCTCCCTGGCAGCAGCCATGATGCTTCATTCTTCAGTCAGGTGTGGATCCATGCACCTCAACAGGTAAGGGCACCAATCAACAGGTAAGGGCACGTTTTTGTGTGTGTCAAACGAAGGTGTCAGATTATGGAAGATTTGTTTGAGGGAACAAGTGGCGCTTCTGTGCAGATTGGATTACTGTCCAGTGTCTATTAGCAAGCCCAGAACACAAAAGCCTTCTTAACTGTTCCTGATGGTATGGAAAATGAACTCTTAGAGTAACCCTCGTTACCTCGCTTCGCAACACAGGAATAGAAAGTGGCCAAGACAGAGCTAAGCCTTTTCTGTTTCTTGCTTTTTGGCCGCTGAAATGAAGATGCAGTTCAGCTTAGCTTCTGCAACTCACCACCTCTCATGAGATACCATACATTTTATGCATTTTTGAGTTGGCAGAATGAGAATGCACCAGCCTGTCCAATCAAAGTTCTGTGCTAGCACTAAATGAACTTAGAACCTCTGTAACTGCCCTACATGCTGCAGGAATCCAAAAGCAGGTTCCAACCCAGTATTTTAATGCAGCTATAGTGAAAAGTGCTCATAAACTAGGTTTTGTCCTTGCTGACTTCTGTGGTTGCAATCCAATCCCTTGCCAACATTTCTTATTCATTGAAATGACAGCTGTGTTTAACTGCAAATCAAAATGGCTGCCTCCAGAAAATCAATATGGCAGCCTCCATAAAAATTTCAATAGACAGAACACTGAGCGTGTCACAATGGTACCCTTCAGCATACATGGATGATGACATCACAATGGACCCTTGCTGTTTTCCTCCCTGGCAGCAGCCATGATGCTTCATTCTTCAGTCAGGTGTGGATCCATGCACCTCAACAGGTAAGGGCACCAATCAACAGGTAAGGGCACGTTTTTGTGTGTGTCAAACGAAGGTGTCAGATTATGGAAGATTTGTTTGAGGGAACAAGTGGCGCTTCTGTGCAGATTGGAATACTGTCCAGTGTCTATTAGCAAGCCCAGAACACAAAAGCCTTCTTAACTGTTCCTGATGGTATGGAAAATGAACTCTTAGAGTAACCCTCGTTGACCTCTTTCGCAAAACACAGGAATAGAAAGTGGCCAAGACAGAGCTAAGCCTTTTCTGTTTCTTGCTTTTTGGCCGCTGAAATGCAGATGCAGTTCAGCTTAGCTTCTGCAACTCACCACCTCTCATGAGATACCATACCTTGTATGCATTTTTGGAGTTGGCAGAATGAGAATGCACCAGCCTGTCCAATCAAAGTTCTGTGCTAGCACTAAATGAACTTAGCACCTCTGTAACTGCCCTACATGCTGCAGGAATCCAAAAGCAGGTTCCAACCCAGTATTTTAATGCAGCTATAGTGAAAAGTGCTCATAAACTAGGTTTTGTCCTTGCTGACTTCTGTGGTTGCAATCCAATCCCTTGCCAACATTTCTTATTCATTGAAATGACAGCTGTGTTTAACTGCAAATCAAAATGGCTGCCTCCAGAAAATCAATATGGCAGCCTCCATAAAAATTTCAATAGACAGAACACTGAGCGTGTCACAATGGTACCCTTCAGCATACATGGATGATGACATCACAATGGACCCTTGCTGTTTTCCTCCCTGGCAGCAGCCATGATGCTTCATTCTTCAGTCAGGTGTGGATCCATGCACCTCAACAGGTAAGGGCACCAATCAACAGGTAAGGGCACGTTTTTGTGTGTGTCAAACGAAGGTGTCAGATTATGGAAGATTTGTTTGAGGGAACAAGTGGCGCTTCTGTGCAGATTGGAATACTGTCCAGCGTCTATTAGCAAGCCCAGAACACAAAAGCCGTCTTAACTGTTCCTGATGTTATGGAAAATGAACTCTTAGAGTAACCCTCGTTACTCGCTTTCGCAACACAGGAATAGAAAGCAGCCAACGACAGAGCTAAGCCTTTTCTGTTTCTTGCTTTTTGGCCGCTGAAATGCAGGTGCAGTTCAGCTTAGCTTCTGAAACTCACCACCTCTCATGAGATACCATACCTTTTATGCATTTTTGGAGTTGGCAGAATGAGAATGCACCATGCCTGTCCAATCAAAGTTCTGTGCTAGCACTAAATGAACTTAGCACCTCTGTAACTGCCCTACATGCTGCAGGAATCCAAAAGCAGGTTCCAACCCAGTATTTTAATGCAGCTATAGTGAAAAGTGCTCATAAACTAGGTTTTGTCCTTGCTGACTTCTGTGGTTGCAATCCAATCCCTTGCCAACATTTCTTATTCATTGAAATGACAGCTGTGTTTAACTGCAAATCAAAATGGCTGCCTCCAGAAAATCAATATGGCAGCCTCCATAAAAATTTCAATAGACAGAACACTGAGCGTGTCACAATGGTACCCTTCAGCATACATGGATGATGACATCACAATGGACCCTTGCTGTTTTCCTCCCTGGCAGCAGCCATGATGCTTCATTCTTCAGTCAGGTGTGGATCCATGCACCTCAACAGGTAAGGGCACCAATCAACAGGTAAGGGCACGTTTTTGTGTGTGTCAAACGAAGGTGTCAGATTATGGAAGATTTGTTTGAGGGAACAAGTGGCGCTTCTGTGCAGATTGGAATACTGTCCAGTGTCTATTAGCAAGCCCAGAACACAAAAGCCTTCTTAACTGTTCCTGATGGTATGGAAAAATGAACTCTTAGAGTAACCCTCGTTACTCGCTTTCTCAACACAGGAATAGAAAGTGGCCAAGACAGAGCTAAGCCTTTTCTGTTTCTTGCTTTTTGGCCGCTGAAATGCAGATGCAGTTCAGCTTAGCTTCTGCAACTCACCACCTCTCATGAGATACCATACCTTGTATGCATTTTTGGAGTTGGCAGAATGAGAATGAACATGCCTGTCCAATCAAAGTAATGTGCTAGCACTGAATGAACTTAGCACCTCTGCAACTGCTCTACCTGCTTCAGGAATCCAAAAGCAGGTTCCAACCCAATATTTTATTGCAGCTATGATGAAAAGTGCTCATAAACTAGGCTTTGTCCTTGCTGACTTCTGTTGTTGCAATCAAATCCCTTGCCAACATTTTTTATTCATTGAAATGACAGCTGTGTTTATCTGCAAATCAAAATGGCTGCCTCCAGAAAATCAATATGGCAGCCTCCATAAAAATTTCAATAGACAGAACACTGAGCGTGTCACAATGGTACCCTTCAGCATACATGGATGATGACATCACAATGGACCCTTGCTGTTTTCCTCCCTGGCAGCAGCCATGATGCTTCATTCTTCAGTCAGGTGTGGATCCATGCACCTCAACAGGTAAGGGCACCAATCAACAGGTAAGGGCACGTTTTTGTGTGTGTCAAACGAAGGTGTCAGATTATGGAAGATTTGTTTGAGGGAACAAGTGGCGCTTCTGTGCAGATTGGATTACTGTCCAGTGTCTATTAGCAAGCCCAGAACACAAAAGCCTTCTTAACTGTTCCTGATGGTATGGAAAATGAACTCTTAGAGTAACCCTCGTTACCCGCTTTCGCAACACAGGAATAGAAAGTGGCCAAGACAGAGCTAAGCCTTTTCTGTTTCTTGCTTTTTGGCCGCTGAAATGAAGATGCAGTTCAGCTTAGCTTCTGCAACTCACCACCTCTCATGAGATACCATACATTTTATGCATTTTTGGGCAGAATGAGAATGCACCAGCCTGTCCAATCAAAGTTCTGTGCTAGCACTAAATGAACTTAGAACCTCTGTAACTGCCCTACATGCTGCAGGAATCCAAAAGCAGGTTCCAACCCAGTATTTTAATGCAGCTATAGTGAAAAGTGCTCATAAACTAGGTTTTGTCCTTGCTGACTTCTGTGGTTGCAATCCAATCCCTTGCCAACATTTCTTATTCATTGAAATGACAGCTGTGTTTATCTGCAAATCAAAATGGCTGCCTCCAGAAAATCAATATGGCAGCCTCCATAAAAATTTCAATAGACAGAACACTGAGCGTGTCACAATGGTACCCTTCAGCATACATGGATGATGACATCACAATGGACCCTTGCTGTTTTCCTCCCTGGCAGCAGCCATGATGCTTCATTCTTCAGTCAGGTGTGGATCCATGCACCTCAACAGGTAAGGGCACCAATCAACAGGTAAGGGCACGTTTTTGTGTGTGTCAAACGAAAGTGTCAGATTATGGAAGATTTGTTTGAGGGAACAAGTGGCGCTTCTGTGCAGATTGGAATACTGTCCAGTGTCTATTAGCAAGCCCAGAACACAAAAGCCTTCTTAACTGTTCCTGATGGTATGGAAAAATGAACTCTTAGAGTAACCTCGTTGACCTCTTTCGCAAAACACAGGAATAGAAAGTGGCCAAGACAGAGCTAAGCCTTTTCTGTTTCTTGCTTTTTGGCCGCTGAAATGCAGATGCAGTTCAGCTTAGCTTCTGCAACTCACCACCTCTCATGAGATACCATACCTTGTATGCATTTTTGGAGTTGGCAGAATGAGAATGCACCAGCCTGTCCAATCAAAGTTCTGTGCTAGCACTAAATGAACTTAGCACCTCTGTAACTGCCCTACATGCTGCAGGAATCCAAAAGCAGGTTCCAACCCAGTATTTTAATGCAGCTATAGTGAAAAGTGCTCATAAACTAGGTTTTGTCCTTGCTGACTTCTGTGGTTGCAATCCAATCCCTTGCCAACATTTCGTATTCATTGAAATGACAGCTATGTTTAACTGCAAATCAAAATGTCAGCCTCCAGAAACTAAATATGGCAGCCTCCATAAAAATTTCAATAGACGGAACACTGAGCGTGTCACAATGGAACCCTTCAGCATATATGGATGAAGACATCACAATGGACCCTTGCTATTTTCCTCACTGGCAGCAGCCATGATGCTTCATTCTTCAGTCAAGTGTGGATCCATGCACCTCAACAAGAAAGGGCACCAATCAACAGGTAATGGCACGTTTTTGTGTGTGTCAAACGAAGGTGTTAGATTATGGAAGATTTGTTTAAGGGAACAAGTGGCGCTTTTGTGCAGATTGGAATACTATCCAGCGTCTATTAGCAAACCCAGAACACAAAAGCCGTCTTAACTGTTCCTGATGTTATGGAAAAATGAACTCTTAGAGTAACCCTCGTTACTCGCTTTCTCTGCACAGGAATAGAAAGCAGCCACCGACAGAGCTAAGCCTTTTCTGTTTCTTGCTTTTTGGCCGTTGAAATGCAGGTGCAGTTCAGCTTAGCTTCTGAAACTCACCACCTCTCATGATATACCATACCCTTTATTCATTTTTGGAGTTGGCAGAATGAGAATGAACATGCCTGTCCAATCAAAGTAATGTGCTAGCACTGAATGAACTTAGCACCTCTGCAACTGCTCTACCTGCTTCAGGAATCCAAAAGCAGGTTCCAACCCAATATTTTATTGCAGCTATGATGAAAAGTGCTCATAAACTAGGCTTTGTCCTTGCTGACTTCTGTTGTTGCAATCAAATCCCTTGCCAACATTTTTTATTCATTGAAATGACAGCTGTGTTTATCTGCAAATCAAAATGGCTGCCTCCAGAAAATCAATATGGCAGCCTCCATAAAAATTTAAATAGACAGAACACTGAGCGTGTCACAATGGTACCCTTCAGCATACATGGATGATGACATCACAATGGACCCTTGCTGTTTTCCTCCCTGGCAGCAGCCATGATGCTTCATTCTTCAGTCAGGTGTGGATCCATGCAACTCAACAGGTAAGGGCACCAATCAACAGGTAAGGGCACGTTTTTGTGTGTGTCAAACGAAGGTGTCAGATTATGGAAGATTTGTTTGAGGGAACAAGTGGCGCTTCTGTGCAGATTGGATTACTGTCCAGTGTCTATTAGCAAGCCCAGAACACAAAAGCCTTCTTAACTGTTCCTGATGGTATGGAAAAATGAACTCTTAGAGTAACCCTCGTTACCCGCTTTCGCAACACAGGAATAGAAAGTGGCCAAGACAGAGCTAAGCCTTTTCTGTTTCTTGCTTTTTGGCCGCTGAAATGAAGATGCAGTTCAGCTTAGCTTCTGCAACTCACCACCTCTCATGAGATACCATACATTTTATGCATTTTTGGCAGAATGAGAATGCACCAGCCTGTCCAATCAAAGTTCTGTGCTAGCACTAAATGAACTTAGAACCTCTGTAACTGCCCTACATGCTGCAGGAATCCAAAAGCAGGTTCCAACCCAGTATTTTAATGCAGCTATAGTGAAAAGTGCTCATAAACTAGGTTTTGTCCTTGCTGACTTCTGTGGTTGCAATCCAATCCCTTGCCAACATTTCTTATTCATTGAAATGACAGCTGTGTTTAACTGCAAATCAAAATGGCTGCCTCCAGAAAATCAATATGGCAGCCTCCATAAAAATTTCAATAGACAGAACACTGAGCGTGTCACAATGGTACCCTTCAGCATACATGGATGATGACATCACAATGGACCCTTGCTGTTTTCCTCCCTGGCAGCAGCCATGATGCTTCATTCTTCAGTCAGGTGTGGATCCATGCACCTCAACAGGTAAGGGCACCAATCAACAGGTAAGGGCACGTTTTTGTGTGTGTCAAACGAAAGTGTCAGATTATGGAAGATTTGTTTGAGGGAACAAGTGGCGCTTCTGTGCAGATTGGAATACTGTCCAGTGTCTATTAGCAAGCCCAGAACACAAAAGCCTTCTTAACTGTTCCTGATGGTATGGAAAAATGAACTCTTAGAGTAACTCTCGTTGACCTCTTTCGCAAAACACAGGAATAGAAAGTGGCCAAGACAGAGCTAAGCCTTTTCTGTTTCTTGCTTTTTGGCCGCTGAAATGCAGATGCAGTTCAGCTTAGCTTCTGCAACTCACCACCTCTCATGAGATACCATACCTTGTATGCATTTTTGGAGTTGGCAGAATGAGAATGCACCAGCCTGTCCAATCAAAGTTCTGTGCTAGCACTAAATGAACTTAGCACCTCTGTAACTGCCCTACATGCTGCAGGAATCCAAAAGCAGGTTCCAACCCAGTATTTTAAAGCAGCTATAGTGAAAAGTGCTCATAAACTAGGTTTTGTCCTTGCTGACTTCTGTGGTTGCAATCCAATCCCTTGCCAACATTTCGTATTCATTGAAATGACAGCTATGTTTAACTGCAAATCAAAATGTTAGCCTCCAGAAAATCAATATGGCAGCCTCCATAAAAATTTCAATAGACGGAACACTGAGCGTGTCACAATGGTACCCTTCAGCATACATGGATGATGACATCACAATGGACCCTTGCTGTTTTCCTCCCTGGCAGCAGCCATGATGCTTCATTCTTCAGTCAGGTGTGGATCCATGCACCTCAACAAGAAAGGGCACCAATCAACAGGTAAGGGCACGTTTTTGTGTGTGTCAAACGAAGGTGTTAGATTATGGAAGATTTGTTTGAGGGAACAAGTGGCGCTTCTGTGCAGATTGGAATACTATCCAGCGTCTATTAGCAAGCCCAGAACACAAAAGCCGTCTTAACTGTTCCTGATGTTATGGAAAAATGAACTCTTAGAGTAACCCTCGTTACTCGCTTTCTCAACACAGGAATAGAAAGCAGCCACCGACAGAGCTAAGCCTTTTCTGTTTCTTGCTTTTTGGCCGCTGAAATGCAGGTGCAGTTCAGCTTAGCTTCTGAAACTCACCACCTCTCATGATATACCATACCTTTTATGCATTTTTGGAGTTGGCAGAATGAGAATGCACATGCCTGTCCAATCAAAGTTCTGTGCTAGCACTAAATGAACTTAGCACCTCTGTAACTGCCCTACCTGCTGCAGGAATCCAAAAGCAGGTTCCAACCCAGTATTTTAATGCAGCTATAGTGAAAAGTGCTCATAAACTAGGTTTTGTCCTTGCTGACTTCTGTGGTTGCAATCCAATCCCTTGCCAACATTTCTTATTCATTGAAATGACAGCTGTGTTTATCTGCAAATCAAAATGGCTGCCTCCAGAAAATCAATATGGCAGCCTCCATAAAAATTTCAATAGACAGAACACTGAGCGTGTCACAATGGTACCCTTCAGCATACATGGATGATGACATCACAATGGACCCTTGCTGTTTTCCTCCCTGGCAGCAGCCATGATGCTTCATTCTTCAGTCAGGTGTGGATCCATGCACCTCAACAGGTAAGGGCACCAATCAACAGGTAAGGGCACGTTTTTGTGTGTGTCAAACGAAGGTGTCAGATTATGGAAGATTTGTTTGAGGGAACAAGTGGCGCTTCTGTGCAGATTGGATTACTGTCCAGTGTCTATTAGCAAGCCCAGAACACAAAAGCCTTCTTAACTGTTCCTGATGGTATGGAAAAATGAACTCTTAGAGTAACCTCGTTACCCGCTTTCGCAACACAGGAATAGAAAGTGGCCAAGACAGAGCTAAGCCTTTTCTGTTTCTTGCTTTTTGGCCGCTGAAATGCAGATGCAGTTCAGCTTAGCTTCTGCAACTCACCACCTCTCATGAGATACCATACCTTGTATGCATTTTTGGAGTTGGCAGAATGAGAATGCACCAGCCTGTCCAATCAAAGTTCTGTGCTAGCACTAAATGAACTTAGCACCTCTGTAACTGCCCTACATGCTGCAGGAATCCAAAAGCAGGTTCCAACCCAGTATTTTAATGCAGCTATAGTGAAAAGTGCTCATAAACTAGGTTTTGTCCTTGCTGACTTCTGTGGTTGCAATCCAATCCCTTGCCAACATTTCGTATTCATTGAAATGACAGCTATGTTTAACTGCAAATCAAAATGTCAGCCTCCAGAAAATAAATATGGCAGCCTCCATAAAAATTTCAATAGACGGAACACTGAGCGTGTCACAATGGTACTCTTCAGCATACATGGATGATGACATCACAATGGACCCTTGCTGTTTTCCTCCCTGGCAGCAGCCATGATGCTTCATTCTTCAGTCAGGTGTGGATCCATGCACCTCAACAGGTAAGGGCACCAATCAACAGGTAAGGGCACGTTTTTGTGTGTGTCAAACGAAGGTGTTAGATTATGGAAGATTTGTTTGAGGGAACAAGTGGCGCTTCTGTGCAGATTGGAATACTATCCAGCGTCTATTAGCAAGCCCAGAACACAAAAGCCGTCTTAACTGTTCCTGATGTTATGGAAAAATGAACTCTTAGAGTAACCCTCGTTACTCGCTTTCTCAACACAGGAATAGAAAGCAGCCACCGACAGAGCTAAGCCTTTTCTGTTTCTTGCTTTTTGGCCGCTGAAATGCAGGTGCAGTTCAGCTTAGCTTCTGAAACTCACCACCTCTCATGATATACCATACCTTTTATGCATTTTTGGAGTTGGCAGAATGAGAATGCACATGCCTGTCCAATCAAAGTTCTGTGCTAGCACTAAATGAACTTAGCACCTCTGTAACTGCCCTACATGCTGCAGGAATCCAAAAGCAGGTTCCAACCCAGTATTTTAATGCAGCTATAGTGAAAAGTGCTCATAAACTAGGTTTTGTCCTTGCTGACTTCTGTGGTTGCAATCCAATCCCTTGCCAACATTTCTTATTCATTGAAATGACAGCTATGTTTAACTGCAAATCAAAATGTCAGCCTCCAGAAAATCAATATGGCAGCCTCCATAAAAATTTCAATAGACAGAACACTGAGCGTGTCACAATGGAACTCTTCAGCATACATGGATGATGACATCACAATGGACCCTTGCTGTTTTCCTCCCTGGCAGCAGCCATGATGCTTCATTCTTCAGTCAGGTGTGGATCCATGCACCTCAACAGGTAAGGGCACCAATCAACAGGTAAGGGCACGTTTTTGTGTGTGTCAAACGAAGGTGTCAGATTATGGAAGATTTGTTTGAGGGAACAAGTGGCGCTTCTGTGCAGATTGGAATACTGTCCAGTGTCTATTAGCAAGCCCAGAACACAAAAGCCGTCTTAACTGTTCCTGATGGTATGGAAAAATGAACTCTTAGAGTAACCCTCGTTACTCGCTTTCGCAACACAGGAATAGAAAGCAGCCAACGACAGAGCTAAGCCTTTTCTGTTTCTTGCTTTTTGGCCGCTGAAATGCAGGTGCAGTTCAGCTTAGCTTCTGAAACTCACCACCTCTCATGATATACCATACACTTTATGCATTTTTGGAGTTGGCAGAATGAGAATGCACCAGCCTGTCCAATCAAAGTTCTGTGCTAGCACTAAATGAACTTAGAACCTCTGTAACTGCCCTACATGCTGCAGGAATCCAAAAGCAGGTTCCAACCCAGTATTTTAATGCAGCTATAGTGAAAAGTGCTCATAAACTAGGTTTTGTCCTTGCTGACTTCTGTGGTTGCAATCCAATCCCTTGCCAACATTTCTTATTCATTGAAATGACAGCTGTGTTTAACTGCAAATCAAAATGGCTGCCTCCAGAAAATCAATATGGCAGCCTCCATAAAAATTTCAATAGACAGAACACTGAGCGTGTCACAATGGTACCCTTCAGCATACATGGATGATGACATCACAATGGACCCTTGCTGTTTTCCTCCCTGGCAGCAGCCATGATGCTTCATTCTTCAGTCAGGTGTGGATCCATGCACCTCAACAGGTAAGGGCACCAATCAACAGGTAAGGGCACGTTTTTGTGTGTGTCAAACGAAGGTGTCAGATTATGGAAGATTTGTTTGAGGGAACAAGTGGCGCTTCTGTGCAGATTGGAATACTGTCCAGTGTCTATTAGCAAGCCCAGAACACAAAAGCCTTCTTAACTGTTCCTGATGGTATGGAAAATGAACTCTTAGAGTAACCCTCGTTGACCTGCTTTCGCAAACACAGGAATAGAAAGTGGCCAAGACAGAGCTAAGCCTTTTCTGTTTCTTGCTTTTTGGCCGCTGAAATGCAGATGCAGTTCAGCTTAGCTTCTGCAACTCACCGCCTCTCATGATATACCATACCTTTTATGCATTTTTGGAGTTGGC
Source organism: Bufotes viridis (assembly GCA_033119425.1). Lineage (NCBI taxonomy): Eukaryota > Metazoa > Chordata > Amphibia > Anura > Bufonidae > Bufotes > Bufotes viridis. The sequence continues at coordinate 41,199 of JAKVIS010000956.1, forward strand.
AGAATGAGAATGAACATGCCTGTCCAATCAAAGTTCTGTGCTAGCACTAAATGAACTTAGAACCTCTGTAACTGCCCTACATGCTGCAGGAATCCAAAAGCAGGTTCCAACCCAGTATTTTAATGCAGCTATAGTGAAAAGTGCTCATAAACTAGGTTTTGTCCTTGCTGACTTCTGTGGTTGCAATCCAATCCCTTGCCAACATTTCGTATTCATTGAAATGACAGCTATGTTTAACTGCAAATCAAAATGTTAGCCTCCAGAAAATAAATATGGCAGCCTCCATAAAAATTTCAATAGACGGAACACTGAGCGTGTCACAATGGAACTCTTCAGCATACATGGATGATGACATCACAATGGACCCTTGCTGTTTTCCTCCCTGGCAGCAGCCATGATGCTTCATTCTTCAGTCAGGTGTGGATCCATGCACCTCAACAAGAAAGGGCACCAATCAACAGGTAAGGGCACGTTTTTGTGTGTGTCAAACGCAGGTGTTAGATTATGAAAGATTTGTTTGAGGGAACAAGTGGCGCTTCTGTGCAGATTGGAATACTATCCAGCGTCCATTAGCAAGCCCAGAACACAAAAGCCGTCTTAACTGTTCCTGATGTTATGGAAAAATGAACTCTTAGAGTAACCCTCGTTACTCGCTTTCTCAACACAGGAATAGAAAGCAGCCACCGACAGAGCTAAGCCTTTTCTGTTTCTTGCTTTTTGGCCGCTGAAATGCAGGTGCAGTTCAGCTTAGCTTCTGAAACTCACCACCTCTCATGATATACCATACAATTTATGCATTTTTGGAGTTGGCAGAATGAGAATGCACATGCCTGTCCAATCAAAGTTCTTTGCTAGCACTAAATGAACTTAGCACCTCTGTAACTGCCCTACCTGCTGCAGGAATCCAAAAGCATGCTCCAACCCAGTATTTTAATGCAGCTATAGTGAAAAGTGCTCATAAACTAGGTTTTGTCCTTGCTGACTTCTGTTGATGCAATCTAATCCCTTGCCAACATTTTTTATTTATTGAAATGACAGCTGTGTTTATCTGCAAATCAAAATGGCTGCCTCCAGAAAATCAATATGGCAGCCTCCATAAAAATTTCAATAGACAGAACACTGAGCGTGTCACAATGGTACCCTTCAGCATACATGGATGATGACATCACAATGGACCCTTGCTGTTTTCCTCCCTGGCAGCAGCCATGATGCTTCATTCTTCAGTCAGGTGTGGATCCATGCACCTCAACAGGTAAGGGCACCAATCAACAGGTAAGGGCACGTTTTTGTGTGTGTGAAACGAAGGTGTCAGATTATGGAAGATTTGTTTGAGGGAACAAGTGGCGCTTCTGTGCAGATTGGATTACTGTCCAGTGTCTATTAGCAAACCCAGAACACAAAAGCCTTCTTAACTGTTCCTGATGGTATGGAAAAATGAACTCTTAGAGTAACTCTCGTTACCCGCTTTCGCAACACAGGAATAGAAAGTGGCCAAGACAGAGCTAAGCCTTTTCTGTTTCTGGCTTTTTGGCCGCTGAAATGCAGATGCAGTTCAGCTTAGCTTCTGCAACTCACCACCTCTCATGAGATACCATACCTTGTATGCATTTTTGGAGTTGGCAGAATGAGAATGCACCAGCCTGTCCAATCAAAGTTCTGTGCTAGCACTAAATGAACTTAGCACCTCTGTAACAGCCCTACATGCTGCAGGAATCCAAAAGCAGGTTCCAACCCAGTATTTTAATGCAGCTATAGTGAAAAGTGCTCATAAACTAGGTTTTGTCATTGCTGACTTCTGTGGTTGCAATCCAATCCCTTGCCAACATTTCGTATTCATTGAAATGACAGCTACGTGTAACTGCAAATCAAAATGTCAGCCTCCAGAAAATAAATATGGCAGCCTCCATAAAAATTTCAATAGACGGAACACTGAGCGTGTCACAATGGAACTCTTCAGCATACATGGATGATGACATCACAATGGACCCTTGCTGTTTTCCTCCCTGGCAGCAGCCATGATGCTTCATTCTTCAGTCAGGTGTGGATCCATGCACCTCAACAGGTAAGGGCACCAATCAACAGGTAAGGGCACGTTTTTGTGTGTGTCAAACGAAGGTGTTAGATTATGGAAGATTTGTTTGAGGGAACAAGTGGCGCTTCTGTGCAGATTGGAATACTATCCAGCGTCTATTAGCAAGCCCAGAACACAAAAGCCGTCTTAACTGTTCCTGATGTTATGGAAAAATGAACTCTTAGAGTAACCCTCGTTACTCGCTTTCTCAACACAGGAATAGAAAGCAGCCACCGACAGAGCTAAGCCTTTTCTGTTTCTTGCTTTTTGGCCGCTGAAATGCAGGTGCAGTTCAGCTTAGCTTCTGAAACTCACCACATCTCATGATATACCATACCTTTTATGCATTTTTGGAGTTGGCAGAATGAGAATGCACATGCCTGTCCAATCAAAGTTCTTTGCTAGCACTAAATGAACTTAGCATCTCTGTAACTGCCCTACATGCTGCAGGAATCCAAAAGCAGGCTCCAACCCAGTATTTTAATGCAGCTATAGTGAAAAGTGCTCATAAACTAGGTTTTGTCATTGCTGACTTCTGTGGTTGCAATCCAATCCCTTGCCAACATTTCGTATTCATTGAAATGACAGCTACGTGTAACTGCAAATCAAAATGTCAGCCTCCAGAAAATCAATATGGCAGCCTCCATAAAAATTTCAATAGACGGAACACTGAGCGTGTCACAATGGAACTCTTCAGCATACATGGATGATGACATCACAATGGACCCTTGCTGTTTTCCTCCCTGGCAGCAGCCATGATGCTTCATTCTTCAGTCAGGTGTGGATCCATGCACCTCAACAAGAAAGGGCACCAATCAACAGGTAAGGGCACGTTTTTGTGTGTGTCAAACGAAGGTGTTAGATTATGGAAGATTTGTTTGAGGGAACAAGTGGCGCTTCTGTGCAGATTGGAATACTATCCAGCGTCTATTAGCAAGCCCAGAACACAAAAGCCGTCTTAACTGTTCCTGATGTTATGGAAAAATGAACTCTTAGAGTACCCTCGTTACTCGCTTTCTCAACACAGGAATAGAAAGCAGCCACCGACAGAGCTAAGCCTTTTCTGTTTCTTGCTGTTTGGCCGCTGAAATGCAGGTGCAGTTCAGCTTAGCTTCTGAAACTCACCACCTCTCATGATATACCATACCTTGTAAGCATTTTTGGAGTTGGCAGAATGAGAATGCACATGCCTGTCCAATCAAAGTTCTTTGCTAGCACTAAATGAACTTAGCACCTCTGTAACTGCCCTACATGCTGCAGGAATCCAAAAGCAGGCTCCAACCCAGTATTTTAATGCAGCTATAGTGAAAAGTGCTCATAAACTAGGTTTTGTCATTGCTGACTTCTGTGGTTGCAATCCAATCCCTTGCCAACATTTCTTATTCATTGAAATGACAGCTGTGTTTAACTGCAAATCAAAATGTCAGCCTCCAGAAAATAAATATGGCAGCCTCCATAAAAATTTCAATAGACAGAACACTGAGCGTGTCACAATGGTACCCTTCAGCATACATGGATGATGACATCACAATGGACCCTTGCTGTTTTCCTCCCTGGCAGCAGCCATGATGCTTCATTCTTCAGTCAGGTGTGGATCCA
>JAKVIS010000957.1:0-44534 GCA_033119425.1 Bufotes viridis
TTCAAGTATTGCTATTTTGTTTATTGAATTTCACCCCAGAACAAAATATATGTTTTGGCAGACACTAGTAAACTTTGCCAGTCAGAGCTGGGACACCAGATTAAGGGTATTGCTATTTTGGCTATTGAATTTCACCCTAGAACAAAATATACCCTTTTACGGACAGATTAACACTTGAATTGCAACAGTTGGGACACCGATTCAGGGTATTGCTATTTTGGCAATTGAATTTCACCCAAGAACAATATATATTTTTGGCAGACACTATTATACTTTGCCAGCCAGTGCTGGGACACCAGATTCAGGGTATTGCTATATTGGCAATTGAATTTTGCCCCAGAACAAAATATACCCTTTTACGGACAGATTAACACTTGGCCTGCAACAGCTGGGACACCAGATTCAGGGTATTGCTATTTTGGCAATTGAATTTCACCCCAGAACAAAATATATGTTTTGGCAGACACTATTATACTTTGCCAGCCAGTGCTGGGACACCAGATTCAGGGTATTGCTATTTTGGCTACAGAATTTCACCCCAGAACAAAATGTAGTCTTTTAAGGACAGATTAACACTTGGCCTGCAACAGCTGGGACACCAGATTCATTGTAATGCTATTTTGGCAATTGAATTTCACCGCAGAACAATATATATTTTTGGCAGACACTATTATGCTTTGCCAGCCAATGCTGGGACACCAGATTCAGGGTATTGCTATTTTGGCAATTGAATTTCACCCCAGAACAAAATATATGTTTTGGCAGAAACTATTATACTTTGCCAGCCACTGCTGGGACACCTGATTCAGGGTATTGCTATTTTGGCTATTGAGTTTCACCCCAGAACAAAATATACCCTTTACGTACAGATTAACACTTGGCCTGCAACAGCTGGAACACCAGATTCAGGGTATTGCTATATTGGCAATTGAATTTCACCCTAGAACAAAATATACCCTTTTACGTACAGATTAACACTTGGCCTGCAACAGCTGGGACACCAGATTCAGGGTATTGCTATTTTGGCAATTGAATTTCACCCCAGAGCAAAATATATGTTTTGGCAGACATTATAATACTTTGCCAGCCAGTGCTGGGACACCAGATTCAGAGTATTGCTATTTTGTTTATTGAATTTCACCCCAGAACAAAATATATGTTTTGGCAGACACTATTAAACTTTGCCAGTCAGAGCTGGGACACCAGATTAAGGGTATTGCTATTTTGGCTATTGAATTTCACCCTAGAACAAAATATACCCTTTTACGGACAGATTAACACTTGAATTGCAACAGTTGGGACACCGGATTCAGGGTATTGCTATTTTGGCAATTGAATTTCACCCCAGAACAATATATATTTTTGGCAGACACTATTATACTTTGCAAGCCAGTGCTGGAACACCAGATTCAGGGTATTGCTATTTTGGCAATTGAATTTCACCCCAGAACAAAATATATGTTTTGGCAGAAACTATTATACTTTGCCAGCCAGTGCTGGGACACCAGATTCAGGGTATTGCTATATTGGCAATTGAATTTTGCCCCAGAACAAAATATACCCTTTACGGACAGATTAACACTTGGCCTGCAACAGCTGGGACACCAGATTAAGGGTATTGCTATTTTGGCATTTGAATTTCTCCCCAGAACAAAATATATGTTTTGGCAGAAACTATTATACTTTGCCAGTCAGTGCTGGGACACCAGATTCAGGGTATTGCTATTTTGGCTATTGAATTTCACACCAGAACAAAATATACCCTTTACGGACAGATTAACACTTGGCCTGCAACAGCTGGAACACCAGATTCAGGGTATTGCTATATTGGCAATTGAATTTCACCCCAGAACAAAATATACCCTTTTACGGACAGATTAACACTTGGCCTGCAACAGCTGGGACACCAGATTCAGGGTATTGCTATTTTGGCAACTGAATTTCACCCCAGAGCAAAATCTATGTTTTGACAGACATTATTATACTTTGCCAGCCAGTGCTGGGACACCAGATTCAGGGTATTGCTATTTTGGCTATTGAATTTCACCCCAGAACAAAATATATGTTTTGGCAGACACTATTATACTTTGCCAGTCAGAGCTGGGACACCAGATTAAGGGTATTGCTATTTTGGCTATTGAATTTCACCCTAGAACAAAATATACCCTTTGCGGACAGATTAACACTTGGCCTGCAACAGCTGGGACACCAGATTAAGGGTATTGCTATTTTGGCATTTGAATTTCTCCCCAGAACAAAATACATCCTTTGCGGACAGATTAACACTTGGCCTGCAAAAGTTGGGACACCAGATTAAGTGTATTGCTATTTTGGCAATTTAATTTCACCCCAGAACAATATATATTTTTGGCAGACACTATTATACTTTGCCAGCCAGTGCTGGGACACCAGATTCAGGGTATTGCTATATTGGCAATTGAATTTCACCCCAGAACAAAATATACCCTTTACGGACAGATTAACACTTGGCCTGCAACAGCTGGGACACCAGATTCAGGGTATTGCTATTTTGGCAATTACATTTCACCCCAGAACAAAATATATGTTTTGATGTACACTGTTATACTTTGCCAGCCAGTGCTGGGACACCAGATTCAGGGTATTGCTATATTGGCAATTGAATTTTGCCCCAGAACAAAATATACCCTTTACGGACAGATTAACACTTGGCCTGCAACAGCAGGGACACCAGATTCAGGGTATTGCTATTTTGGCTATTGAATTTCACCCCAGAACAAAATATATTTTTGGCAGACACTATTGTACTTTGCCAGCCAGTGCTGGGACACCAGATTCAGGGTATTGCTATTTTGTCAATTGAATTTCACCCCAGAAGAAAATATATGTTTTGGCGGACACTATTATACTTTGCCAGCCATTGCTGAAACACCAGATTCAGGGTATTGCTATTTTGTCAATTGAATTTCACCCCAGAACAAAATATGTTTTGGCAGACACTTATATACTTTGCCAGCTAGTGCTGGGACACCAGATTCAGGGTATTGCTATTTTGGCTATTGAATTTAACCCCAGAACAAAATATAACCTTTACGGACAGATTAACACTTGGCCTGCAACAGCTGGGACACCAGATTCAGGTTATTGCTATTTTGTCAATTGAATTTCACCCCAGAACAAAATATGTTTTGGCAGACACTATTATACTTTTCCAGCTAGTGCTGGGACACCAGATTCAGGGTATTGCTATTTTGGCTATTGAATTTAACCCCAGAACAAAATATAACCTTTTACGGACAGATTGACACTTGGCCTGCAACAGCTGGGACACCAGATTCAGGGTATTGCTATTTTGGCAATTGAATTTCACCCCAGAACAAAATATATGTTTTGGCAGACACTATTATACTTTGCCAGCCAGTGCTGGGACACCAGATTCAGGGTATTGCTATTTTGGCTATAGAATTTCACCCCAGAACAAAATGTAGTCTTTTACGGACAGATTAACACTTGGCCTGCAAACAGCTGGGACACCAGATTCATTGTAATGCTATTTTGGCAATTGAATTTCACCCCAGAACAATATATATTTTTGGCAGACACTATTATGCTTTGCCAGCCAGTGCTGGGACACCAAATTCAGGGTATTGCTATTTTGGCAATTGAATTTCACCAAAGAACAAAATATATGTTTTGGCAGAAACTATTATACTTTGCCAGCCACTGCTGGGACACCTGATTCAGGGTATTGCTATTTTGGCTATTGAGTTTCACCCCAGAACAAAATATACCCTTTTACGTACAGATTAACACTTGGCCTGCAACAGCTGGAACACCAGATTCAGGGTATTGCTATATTGGCAATTGAATTTCACCCTAGAACAAAATATACCCTTTTACGTACAGATTAACACTTGGCCTGCAACAGCTGGGACACCAGATTCAGGGAATTGCTATTTTGGCAATTGAATTTCACCCTAGAGCAAAATCTATGTTTTGGCAGACATTATTATACTTTGCCAGCCAGTGCTGGGACACCAGATTCAGGGTATTGCTATTTTGTTTATTGAATTTCACCCCAGAACAAAATATATGTTTTGGCAGACACTATTAAACTTTGCCAGTCAGAGCTGGGACACCAGATTAAGGGTATTGCTATTTTGGCTATTAAATTTCACACCAGAACAAAATATACCCTTTACGGACAGATTAACACTTGGCCTGCAACAGCTGGAACACCAGATTCAGGGTATTGCTATATTGGCAATTGAATTTCACCCCAGAACAAAATATACCCTTTACGGACAGAATAACACTTGGCCTGCAACAGCTGGGACACCAGATTCAGGGTATTGCTATTTTGGCAACTGAATTTCACCCCAGAGCAAAATCTATGTTTTGGCAGAAATTATTATACTTTGCCAGCCAGTGCTGGGACACCAGATTCAGGTATTGCTATTTTGGCTATTGAATTTCACCCCAGAACAAAATATATGTTTTGGCAGAAACTACTATACTTTGCCAGCCAGTGCTGGGACACCAGATTCAGGGTATTGCTATATTGGCAATTGAATTTAGCCCCAGAACAAAATACACCCTTTTACGGACAGATTAACACTTGGCCTGCAACAGCTGGGACACCAGATTCAGGGTATTGCTATTTTGGCAATTGAATTTCACCCCAGAACAAAATATACCCTTTTACGGACAGATTAACACTTGGCCTGCAACAGCTGGGACACCAGATTCAGGGTATTGCTATTTTGGCAACTGAGTTTCACCCTAAGCAAAATCTATGTTTTGGCAGACATTATTATACTTTGCCAGCCAGTGCTGGGACACCAGATTCAGGGTATTGCTATTTTGGCTATTGAATTTCACCCCAGAACAAAATATATGTTTTGGCAGACACTATTATACTTTGCCAGTCAGAGCTGGGACACCAGATTAAGGGTATTGCTATTTTCGCTATTGAATTTCACCCTAGAACAAAATATACCCTTTGCGGACAGATTAACACTTGGCCTGCAAAAGTTGGGACACCAGATTAAGTGTATTGCTATTTTGGCAATTTAATTTAAACCCAGAACAATATATATTTTTGGCAGACACTATTATACTTTGCCAGCCAGTGCTGGGACACCAGATTCAGGGTATTGCTATTTTGGCAATTGAATTTCACCCCAGAACAAAATATATGTTTTGGCAGAAACTATTATACTTTGCCAGCCAGTGCTGGGACACCAGATTCAGGGTATTGCTATATTGGCAATTGAATTTCACCCCAGAACAAAATATACCCTTTACGGACAGATTAACACTTGGCCTGCAACAGCTGGGACACCAGATTCAGGGTATTGCTATTTTGGCAACTGAATTTCACCCCAGAGCAAAATCTATGTTTTGGCAGACATTATTATACTTTGCCAGCCAGTGCTGGGACACCAGATTCAGGGTATTGCTATTTTGGCTATTGAATTTCACCCCAGAACAAAATATATGTTTTGGCAGACACTATTATACTTTGCCAGTCAGAGCTGGGACACCAGATTAAGGGTATTGCTATTTTGGCTATTGAATTTCACCCTAGAACAAAATATACCCTTTGCGGACAGATTAACACTTGGCCTGCAAAAGTTGGGACACCAGATTAAGTGTATTGCTATTTTGGCAATTTAATTTAACCCCAGAACAATATATATTTTTGGCAGACACTATTATTCTTTGCCAGCTAGTGCTGGGACACCAGATTCAGGGTATTGCTATTTTGGCAATTGAATTTCACCCCAGAACAAAATATATGTTTTGGCAGAAACTATTATACTTTGCCAGCCAGTGCTGGGACACCAGATTCAGGGTATTGCTATATTGGCAATTGAATTTCACCCCAGAACAAAATATACCCTTTACGGACAGATTAACACTTGGCCTGCAACAGCTGGGACACCAGATTCAGGGTATTGCTATTTTGGCTATTGAGTTTCACCCCAGAACAAAATATACCCTTTTTACGTACAGATTAACACTTGGCCTGCAACAGCTGGAACACCAGATTCAGGGTATTGCTATATTGGCAATTGAATTTCACCCTAGAACAAAATATACCCTTTTACGTACAGATTAACACTTGGCCTGCAACAGCTGGGACACCAGATTCAGAGGTATTGCTATTTTGGCAATTGAATTTCACCCCAGAGCAAAATATATGTTTTGGCAGACATTATAATACTTTGCCAGCCAGTGCTGGGACACCAGATTCAGAGTATTGCTATTTTGTTTATTGAATTTCACCCCAGAACAAAATATATGTTTTGGCAGACACTATTAAACTTTGCCAGTCAGAGCTGGGACACCAGATTAAGGGTATTGCTATTTTGGCTATTGAATTTCACCTAGAACAAAATATACCCTTTACGGACAGATTAACACTTGAATTGCAACAGTTGGGACACCGGATTCAGGGTATTGCTATTTTGGCAATTGAATTTCACCCCAGAACAATATATATTTTTGGCAGACACTATTATACTTTGCCAGCCAGTGCTGGAACACCAGATTCAGGGTATTGCTATTTTGGCTATTGAATTTCACCCCAGAACAAAATATATGTTTTGGCAGAAACTACTATACTTTGCCAGCCAGTGCTGGGACACCAGATTCAGGGTATTGCTATATTGGCAATTGAATTTAGCCCCAGAACAAAATACACCCTTTACGGACAGATTAACACTTGGCCTGCAACAGCTGGGACACCAGATTCAGGGTATTGCTATTTTGGCAATTGAATTTCACCCCAGAACAAAATATACCCTTTTACGGACAGATTAACACTTGGCCTGCAACAGCTGGGACACCAGATTCAGGGTATTGCTATTTTGGCAACTGAGTTTCACCCCTAAGCAAAATCTATGTTTTGGCAGACATTATTATACTTTGCCAGCCAGTGCTGGGACACCAGATTCAGGGTATTGCTATTTTGGCTATTGAATTTCACCCCAGAACAAAATATATGTTTTGGCAGACACTATTATACTTTTGCCAGTCAGAGCTGGGACACCAGATTAAGGGTATTGCTATTTTCGCTATTGAATTTCACCCTAGAACAAAATATACCCTTTACGGACAGATTAACACTTGGCCTGCAAAAGTTGGGACACCAGATTAAGTGTATTGCTATTTTGGCAATTTAATTTAAACCCAGAACAATATATATTTTTGGCAGACACTATTATACTTTGCCAGCCAGTGCTGGGACACCAGATTCAGGGTATTGCTATTTTGGCAATTGAATTTCACCCCAGAACAAAATATATGTTTTGGCAGAAACTATTATACTTTGCCAGCCAGTGCTGGGACACCAGATTCAGGGTATTGCTATATTGGCAATTGAATTTCACCCCAGAACAAAATATACCCTTTTACGGACAGATTAACACTTGGCCTGCAACAGCTGGGACACCAGATTCAGGGTATTGCTATTTTGGCAACTGAATTTCACCCCAGAGCAAAATCTATGTTTTGGCAGACATTATTATACTTTGCCAGCCAGTGCTGGGACACCAGATTCAGGGTATTGCTATTTTGGCTATTGAATTTCACCCCAGAACAAAATATATGTTTTGGCAGACACTATTATACTTTGCCAGTCAGAGCTGGGACACCAGATTAAGGGTATTGCTATTTTGGCTATTGAATTTCACCCTAGAACAAAATATACCCTTTTGCGGACAGATTAACACTTGGCCTGCAAAAGTTGGGACACCAGATTAAGTGTATTGCTATTTTGGCAATTTAATTTAACCCCAGAACAATATATATTTTTGGCAGACACTATTATTCTTTGCCAGCTAGTGCTGGGACACCAGATTCAGGGTATTGCTATTTTGGCAATTGAATTTCACCCCAGAACAAAATATATGTTTTGGCAGAAACTATTATACTTTGCCAGCCAGTGCTGGGACACCAGATTCAGGGTATTGCTATATTGGCAATTGAATTTCACCCCAGAACAAAATATACCCTTTACGGACAGATTAACACTTGGCCTGCAACAGCTGGGACACCAGATTCAGGGTATTGCTATTTTGGCTATTGAGTTTCACCCCAGAACAAAATATACCCTTTACGTACAGATTAACACTTGGCCTGCAACAGCTGGAACACCAGATTCAGGGTATTGCTATATTGGCAATTGAATTTCACCCTAGAACAAAATATACCCTTTTACGTACAGATTAACACTTGGCCTGCAACAGCTGGGACACCAGATTCAGAGGTATTGCTATTTTGGCAATTGAATTTCACCCCAGAGCAAAATATATGTTTTGGCAGACATTATAATACTTTGCCAGCCAGTGCTGGGACACCAGATTCAGAGTATTGCTATTTTGTTTATTGAATTTCACCCCAGAACAAAATATATGTTTTGGCAGACACTATTAAACTTTGCCAGTCAGAGCTGGGACACCAGATTAAGGGTATTGCTATTTTGGCTATTGAATTTCACCCTAGAACAAAATATACCCTTTACGGACAGATTAACACTTGAATTGCAACAGTTGGGACACCGGATTCAGGGTATTGCTATTTTGGCAATTGAATTTCACCCCAGAACAATATATATTTTTGGCAGACACTATTATACTTTGCCAGCCAGTGCTGGAACACCAGATTCAGGGTATTGCTATTTTGGCAATTGAATTTCACCCCAGAACAAAATATATGTTTTGGCAGAAACTATTATACTTTGCCAGTCAGTGCTGGGACACCAGATTCAGGGTATTGCTATTTTGGCTATTGAATTTCACACCAGAACAAAATATACCCTTTACGGACAGATTAACACTTGGCCTGCAACAGCTGGGACACCAGATTCAGGGTATTGCTATTTTGGCAACTGAATTTCACCCCAGAGCAAAATCTATGTTTTGACAGACATTATTATACTTTGCCAGCCAGTGCTGGGACACCAGATTCAGGGTATTGCTATTTTGGCTATTGAATTTCACCCCAGAACAAAATATATGTTTTGGCAGACACTATTATACTTTGCCAGTCAGAGCTGGGACACCAGATTAAGGGTATTGCTATTTTGGCTATTGAATTTCACCCTAGAACAAAATATACCCTTTTACGGACAGATTAACACTTGGCCTGCAACAGCTGGGTCACCAGATTAAGGGTATTGCTATTTTGGCATTTGAATTTCTCCCCAGAACAAAATACATCCTTTGCGGACAGATTAACACTTGGCCTGCAAAAGTTGGGACACCAGATTAAGTGTATTGCTATTTTGGCAATTTAATTTCACCCCAGAACAATATATATTTTTGGCAGACACTATTATACTTTGCCAGCCAGTGCTGGGACACCAGATTCAGGGTATTGCTATATTGGCAATTGAATTTCACCCCAGAACAAAATATACCCTTTACGGACAGATTAACACTTGGCCTGCAAAGCTGGGACACCAGATTCAGGGTATTGCTATTTTGGCAATTGAATTTTTGCCCCAGAACAAAATATACCCTTTTACGGACAGATTAACACTTGGCCTGCAACAGCAGGGACACCAGATTCAGGGTATTGCTATTTTGGCTATTGAATTTTGCCCCAGAACAAAATATATCTTTTTGGCAGACACTATTGTACTTTGCCAGCCAGTGCTGGGACACCAGATTCAGGGTATTGCTATTTTGTCAATTGAATTTCACCCTAGAAGAAAATATATGTTTTGGCGGACACTATTATACTTTGACAGCCATTGCTGAAACACCAGATTCAGGGTATTGCTATTTTGTCAATTGAATTTCACCCCAGAACAAAATATGTTTTGGCAGACACTTATATACTTTGCCAGCTAGTGCTGGGACACCAGATTCAGGGTATTGCTATTTTGGCTATTGAATTTAACCCCAGAACAAAATATAACCTTTACGGACAGATTAACACTTGGCCTGCAACAGCTGGGACACCAGATTCAGGTTATTGCTATTTTGTCAATTGAATTTCACCCCAGAACAAAATATGTTTTGGCAGACACTATTATACTTTTCCAGCTAGTGCTGGGACACCAGATTCAGGGTATTGCTATTTTGGCTATTGAATTTAACCCCAGAACAAAATATAACCTTTACGGACAGATTGACACTTGGCCTGCAACAGCTGGGACACCAGATTCAGGGTATTGCTATTTTGGCAATTGAATTTCACCCCAGAACAAAATATATGTTTTGGCAGACACTATTATACTTTGCCAGCCAGTGCTGGGACACCAGATTCAGGGTATTGCTATTTTGGCTATAGAATTTCACCCCAGAACAAAATGTAGTCTTTTACGGACAGATTAACACTTGGCCTGCAACAGCTGGGACACCAGATTCAGGGTATTGCTATTTTGGCAATTGAATTTCACCAAAGAACAAAATATATGTTTTGGCAGAAACTATTATACTTTGCCAGCCACTGCTGGGACACCTGATTCAGGGTATTGCTATTTTGGCTATTGAGTTTCACCCCAGAACAAAATATACCCTTTTACGTACAGATTAACACTTGGCCTGCAACAGCTGGAACACCAGATTCAGGGTATTGCTATATTGGCAATTGAATTTCACCCTAGAACAAAATATACCCTTTACGTACAGATTAACACTTGGCCTGCAACAGCTGGGACACCAGATTCAGGGAATTGCTATTTTGGCAATTGAATTTCACCCCAGAGCAAAATCTATGTTTTGGCAGACATTATTATACTTTGCCAGCCAGTGCTGGGACACCAGATTCAGGGTATTGCTATTTTGTTTATTGAATTTCACCCCAGAACAAAATATATGTTTTGGCAGACACTATTAAACTTTGCCAGTCAGAGCTGGGACACCAGATTAAGGGTATTGCTATTTTGGCTATTGAATTTCACCATAGAACAAAATATACCCTTTACGGACAGATTAACACTTGACCTGCAACAGTTGGGACACCGGATTCAGGGTATTGCTATTTTGGCAATTGAATTTCACCCCAGAACAATATATATTTTTGGCAGACACTAGTATACTTTGCCATCCAGTGCTGGGACACCAGATTCAGGGTATTGCTATTTTGGCAATTGAATTTCACCCCAGAACAAAATATATGTTTTGGCAGAAACTACTATACTTTGCCAGCCAGTGCTGGGACACCAGATTCAGGGTATTGCTATATTGGCAATTGAATTTAGCCCCAGAACTAAATATACCCTTTACGGACAGATTAACACTTGGCCTGCAACAGCTGGGACACCAGATTCAGGGTATTGCTATTTTGGCAATTGAATTTCACCCCAGAACAAAATATACCCTTTTACGGACATATTAACACTTGGCCTGCAACAGCTGGGAAACCAGATTAAGGGTATTGCTATTTTGGCATTTGAATTTCTCCCCAGAACAAAATACATGTTTTGGCAGAAACTATTATACTTTGCCAGTCAGTGCTGGGACACCAGATTCAGGGTATTGCTATTTTGGCTATTAAATTTCACACCAGAACAAAATATACCCTTTTACGGACAGATTAACACTTGGCCTGCAACAGCTGGAACACCAGATTCAGGGTATTGCTATATTGGCAATTGAATTTCACCCCAAAACAAAATATACCCTTTACGGACAGAATAACACTTGGCCTGCAACAGCTGGGACACCAGATTCAGGGTATTGCTATTTTGGCAACTGAATTTCACCCCAGAGCAAAATCTATGTTTTGGCAGAAATTATTATACTTTGCCAGCCAGTGCTGGGACACCAGATTCAGGGTATTGCTATTTTGGCTATTGAATTTCACCCCAGAACAAAATATATGTTTTGGCAGAAACTACTATACTTTGCCAGCCAGTGCTGGGACACCAGATTCAGGGTATTGCTATATTGGCAATTGAATTTAGCCCCAGAACAAAATACACCCTTTACGGACAGATTAACACTTGGCCTGCAACAGCTGGGACACCAGATTCAGGGTATTGCTATTTTGGCAATTGAATTTCACCCCAGAACAAAATATACCCTTTACGGACAGATTAACACTTGGCCTGCAACAGCTGGGACACCAGATTCAGGGTATTGCTATTTTGGCAACTGAGTTTCACCCCAGAGCAAAATCTATGTTTTGGCAGACATTATTATACTTTGCCAGCCAGTGCTGGGACACCAGATTCAGGGTATTGCTATTTTGGCTATTGAATTTCACCCCAGAACAAAATATATGTTTTGGCAGAAACTATTATACTTTGCCAGCCAGTGCTGGGACACCAGATTCAGGGTATTGCTATATTGGCAATTGAATTTCACCCCAGAACAAAATATACCCTTTTACGGACAGATTAACACTTGGCCTGCAACAGCTGGGACACCAGATTCAGGGTATTGCTATTTTGGCAATTAAATTTCACCCCAGAACAAAATTTATGTTTTGATGTACACTGTTATACTTTGCCAGCCAGTGCTGGGACACCAGATTCAGGGTATTGCTATATTGGCAATTGAATTTTGCCCAGAACAAAATATACCCTTTTACGGACAGATTAACACTTGGCCTGCAACTGCTGGGACACCAGATTCAGGGTATTGCTATTTTGGCAATTGAATTTCACCCCAGAACAAAATATATGTTTTAACGGACACTGGTATACTTTGCCAGCCAGTGCTGGGACACCAGATTCATGGTATTGCTATTTTGGCTATTGAATTTAACCCCAGAACAAAATATATGTTTTGGCAGACACTATTATAATTTGCCAGCCAGTGCTGGGACACCAGATTCAGGGTATTGCTATTTTGGCTATTGAATTTCACCCCAGAACAAAATATAACCTTTTACGGACAGATTAACACTTGGCCTGCAACAGCTGGGACACCAGATTCAGGGTATTGCTATTTTGTCAATTGAATTTCACCCCAGAACAAAATATGTTTTGGCAGACACTATTAAACTTTGCCAGCTAGTGCTGGGACACCAGATTCAGGGTATGGCTATTTTGGCTATTGAATTTAACCCCAGAACAAAATATAACCTTTTAAGGACAGATTGACACTTTGGCCTGCAGCAGCTGGGACACCAGATTCAGGGTATTGCTATTTTGTCAATTGAATTTCACCCCAGAACAAAATATATGTTTTGGCAGACACTATTATACTTTGCCAGCCAGTAGCTGGGACACCAGATTCAGGGTATTGCTATTTTGGCTATAGAATTTCACCCCAGAACAAAATGTAGTCTTTTACGGACAGATTAACACTTGGCCTGCAACAGCTGGGACACCAGATTCAAGTTGGTAATTGCTATTTTGGCAGTGTTGAATTTCATCCGCAGAACAAAATATATGTTTTGGCAGACACTATTATACTTTGCCAGCCAGTGCTGGGACACCAGATTCAGGGTATTGCTATTTTGGCTATTGAATTTCACCCCAGAACAAAATATAGCCTTTACGGACAGATTAACACTTGGCCTGCAACAGCTGGGACACCAGATTCAGGGTATTGCTATTTTGGCAATTGAATTTCACCCCAGAACAAAATATACCCTTTTGACAGACAGATTAATACTTGGCCTGCAACAGCTGGGACACCAGATTCAGAGGTATTGCTATTTTGGCAATTGAATTTCACCCCAGAGCAAAATATATGTTTTGGCAGAAACTATTATACTTTGCCAGCCAGTGCTGGGACACCAGATTCAGAGTATTGCTATTTTGGCTATTGAATTTCACCCCAGAACAAAATATACCCTTTTGCAGTACAGATTAACACTTGGCCTGCAACAGCTGGGACACCAGATTCAGGGTATTGCTATTTTGGCAATTGAATTTCACCCTAGAACAAAATATACCCTTTTACGGACAGATTAACACTTGGCCTGCAACAGCTGGGACACCAGATTCAGGGTATTGCTATTTTGGCAATTGAATTTCACCCCAGAGCAAAATATATGTTTTGGCAGACATTATTATACTTTGCCAGCCAGTGCTGGGACACCAGA
Organism: Bufotes viridis; assembly: GCA_033119425.1. NCBI lineage: Eukaryota > Metazoa > Chordata > Amphibia > Anura > Bufonidae > Bufotes > Bufotes viridis. The sequence goes on from JAKVIS010000957.1 coordinate 13,996, forward strand.
TTCAGGAGTATTGCTATTTTGGCTATTGAATTTCACCCCAGAACAAAATATATGTTTTGGCAGAAACTATTATACTTTGCCAGTCAGTGCTGGGACACCAGATTCAGGGTATTGCTATTTTGGCTATTGAATTTCACCCCAGAACAAAATATACCCTTTACGGACAGATTAACACTTGGCCTGCAACAGCTGGGACACCAGATTCAGGGTATTGCTATTTTGGCAATTGAATTTCACCCCAGAACAAAATTTATGTTTTGACAGTACACTATTATACTTTGCCAGCCAGTGCTGGGACACCAGATTCAGGGTATTGCTATATTGGCAATTGAATTTCGCCCCAGAACAAAATATACCCTTTTGACGGACAGATTAACACTTGGCCTGCAACTGCTGGGACACCAGATTCAGGGTATTGCTATTTTGGCAATTGAATTTCACCCCAGAACAAAATATATGTTTTAACGGACACTGAGTATACTTTGCCAGCCAGTGCTGGGACACCAGATTCATGGTATTGCTATTTTGGCTATTGAATTTCACCCCAGAACAAAATATATGTTTTGGCAGACACTATTATACTTTGCCAGCCAGTGCTGGGACACCAGATTCAGGGTATTGCTATTTTGGCTATTGAATTTCACCCCAGAACAAAATATAACCTTTACGGACAGATTAACACTTGGCCTGCAACAGCTGGGACACCAGATTCAGGGTATTGCTATTTTGTCAATTGAATTTCACCCCAGAACAAAATATGTTTTGGCAGACACTATTAAACTTTGCCAGCTAGTGCTGGGACACCAGATTCAGGGTATGGCTATTTTGGCTATTGAATTTAACCCCAGAACAAAATATAACCCTTTACGGACAGATTGACACTTGGCCTGCAACAGCTGGGACACCAGATTCAGGGTATTGCTATTTTGGCAATTGAATTTCACCCCAGAACAAAATATATGTTTTGGCAGACACTATTATACTTTGCCAGCCAGTGCTGGGACACCAGATTCAGGGTATTGCTATTTTGGCTATAGAATTTCACCCCAGAACAAAATGTAGTCTTTTACGGACAGATTAACACTTGGCCTGCAACAGCTGGGACACCAGATTCATTGTAATGCTATTTTGGCAATTGAATTTCACCCCAGAACAATATATATTTTTTGGCAGACACTATTATGCTTTGCCAGCCAGTGCTGGGACACCAGATTCAGGGTATTGCTATTTTGGCAATTGAATTTCACCCCAGAACAAAATATATGTTTTGGCAGAAACTATTATACTTTGCCAGCCACTGCTGGGACACCTGATTCAGGGTATTGCTATTTTGGCTGTTGAGTTTCACCCCAGAACAAAATATACCCTTTACGTACAGATTAACACTTGGCCTGCAACAGCTGGAACACCAGATTCAGGGTATTGCTATATTGGCAATTGAATTTCACCCTAGAACAAAATATACCCTTTTACATACAGATTAACACTTGGCCTGCAACAGCTGGGACACCAGATTCAGGGTATTGCTATTTTGGCAATTGAATTTCACCCCAGAGCAAAATATATGTTTTGGCAGACATTATTATACTTTGCCAGCCAGTGCTGGGACACCAGATTCAGAGTATTGCTATTTTGTTTATTGAATTTCACCCCAGAACAAAATATATGTTTTGGCAGACACTATTAAACTTTGCCAGTCAGAGCTGGGACACCAGATTAAGGGTATTGCTATTTTGGCTATTGAATTTCACCCTAGAACAAAATATACCCTTTACGGACAGATTAACACTTGAATTGCAACAGTTGGGACACCGGATTCAGGGTATTGCTATTTTGGCAATTGAATTTCACCCCAGAACAATATATATTTTTGGCAGACACTATTATACTTTGCCAGCCAGTGCTGGAACACCAGATTCAGGGTATTGCTATTTTGGCAATTGAATTTCACCCCAGAACAAAATATATGTTTTGGCAGAAACTATTATACTTTGCCAGTCAGTGCTGGGACACCAGATTCAGGGTATTGCTATTTTGGCTATTGAATTTCACACCAGAACAAAATATACCCTTTACGGACAGATTAACACTTGGCCTGCAACAGCTGGGACACCAGATTCAGGGTATTGCTATTTTGGCAACTGAATTTCACCCCAGAGCAAAATCTATGTTTTGACAGACATTATTATACTTTGCCAGCCAGTGCTGGGACACCAGATTCAGGGTATTGCTATTTTGGCTATTGAATTTCACCCCAGAACAAAATATATGTTTTGGCAGACACTATTATACTTTGCCAGTCAGAGCTGGGACACCAGATTAAGGGTATTGCTATTTTGGCTATTGAATTTCACCCTAGAACAAAATATACCCTTTTGCGGACAGATTAACACTTGGCCTGCAACAGCTGGGTCACCAGATTAAGGGTATTGCTATTTTGGCATTTGAATTTCTCCCCAGAACAAAATACATCCTTTTGCGGATAGATTAACACTTGGCCTGCAAAAGTTGGGACACCAGATTAAGTGTATTGCTATTTTGGCAATTTAATTTCACCCCTGAACAATATATATTTTTGGCAGACACTATTATACTTTGCCAGCCAGTGCTGGGACACCAGATTCAGGGTATTGCTATATTGGCAATTGAATTTCACCCCAGAACAAAATATACCCTTTTACGGACAGATTAACACTTGGCCTGCAAAAGCTGGGACACCAGATTCAGGGTATTGCTATTTTGGCAATTGAATTTTGCCCCAGAACAAAATATACCCCTTTACGGACAGATTAACACTTGGCCTGCAACAGCAGGGACACCAGATTCAGGGTATTGCTATTTTGGCTATTGAATTTTGCCCCAGAACAAAATATATTTTTGGCAGACACTATTGTACTTTGCCAGCCAGTGCTGGGACACCAGATTCAGGGTATTGCTATTTTGTCAATTGAATTTCACCCCAGAAGAAAATATATGTTTTGGCGGACACTATTATACTTTGACAGCCATTGCTGAAACACCAGATTCAGGGTATTGCTATTTTGTCAATTGAATTTCACCCCAGAACAAAATATGTTTTGGCAGACACTTATATACTTTGCCAGCTAGTGCTGGGACACCAGATTCAGGGTATTGCTATTTTGGCTATTGAATTTAACCCCAGAACAAAATATAACCTTTTACGGACAGATTGACACTTGGCCTGCAACAGCTGGGACACTCAGATTCAGGGTATTGCTATTTTGGCAATTGAATTTCACCCCAGAACAAAATATATGTTTTGGCAGACACTATTATACTTTGCCAGCCAGTGCTGGGACACCAGATTCAGGGTATTGCTATTTTGGCTATAGAATTTCACCCCAGAACAAAATGTAGTCTTTTACGGACAGATTAACACTTGGCCTGCAACAGCTGGGACACCAGATTCAGGGAATTGCTATTTTGGCAATTGAATTTCACCCCAGAACAAAATATACCCTTTACGTACAGATTAACACTTGGCCTGCAACAGCTGGAACACCAGATTCAGGGTATTGCTATATTGGCAATTGAATTTCACCCTAGAACAAAATATACCCTTTTACGTACAGATTAACACTTGGCCTGCAACAGCTGGGACACCAGATTCAGGAATTGCTATTTTGGCAATTGAATTTCACCCCAGAGCAAAATCTATGTTTTGGCAGACATTATTATACTTTGCCAGCCAGTGCTGGGACACCAGATTCAGGGTATTGCTATTTTGTTTATTGAATTTCACCCCAGAACAAAATATATGTTTTGGCAGACACTATTAAACTTTGCCAGTCAGAGCTGGGACACCAGATTATAGGGTATTGCTATTTTGGCTATTGAATTTCACCATAGAACAAAATATACCCTTTTACTGGACAGATTAACACTTGACCTGCAACAGTTGGGACACCGGATTCAGGGTATTGCTATTTTGGCAATTGAATTTCACCCCAGAACAATATATATTTTTGGCAGACACTAGTATACTTTTTGCCATCCAGTGCTGGGACACCAGATTCTAGGGTATTGCTATTTTGGCAATTGAATTTCACCCCAGAACAAAATATATGTTTTGGCAGAAACTACTATACTTTGCCAGCCAGTGCTGGGACACCAGATTCAGGGTATTGCTATATTGGCAATTGAATTTAGCCCCAGAACTAAATATACCCTTTTACGGACAGATTAACACTTGGCCTGCAACAGCTGGGACACCAGATTCAGGGTATTGCTATTTTGGCAATTGAATTTCACCCCAGAACAAAATATACCCTTTTACGGACATATTAACACTTGGCCTGCAACAGCTGGGAAACCAGATTAAGGGTATTGCTATTTTGGCATTTGAATTTCTCCCCAGAACAAAATACATGTTTTGGCAGAAACTATTATACTTTGCCAGTCAGTGCTGGGACACCAGATTCAGGGTATTGCTATTTTGGCTATTAAATTTCACACCAGAACAAAATATACCCTTTTACGGACAGATTAACACTTGGCCTGCAACAGCTGGAACACCAGATTCAGGGTATTGCTATATTGGCAATTGAATTTCACCCCAAAACAAAATATACCCTTTTACGGACAGAATAACACTTGGCCTGCAACAGCTGGGACACCAGATTCAGGGTATTGCTATTTTGGCAACTGAATTTCACCCCAGAGCAAAATCTATGTTTTGGCAGAAATTATTATACTTTGCCAGCCAGTGCTGGGACACCAGATTCAGGGTATTGCTATTTTGGCTATTGAATTTCACCCCAGAACAAAAATATATGTTTTGGCAGAAACTACTATACTTTGCCAGCCAGTGCTGGGACACCAGATTCAGGGTATTGCTATATTGGCAATTGAATTTAGCCCCAGAACAAAATACACCCTTTACGGACAGATTAACACTTGGCCTGCAACAGCTGGGACACCAGATTCAGGGTATTGCTATTTTTGGCAATTGAATTTCACCCCAGAACAAAATATACCCTTTACGGACAGATTAACACTTGGCCTGCAACAGCTGGGACACCAGATTCAGGGTATTGCTATTTTGGCAACTGAGTTTCACCCCAGAGCAAAATCTATGTTTTGGAAGACATTATTATACTTTGCCAGCCAGTGCTGGGACACCAGATTCAGGGTATTGCTATTTTGGCTATTGAATTTCACCCCAGAACAAAATATATGTTTTGGCAGAAACTATTATACTTTGCCAGCCAGTGCTGGGACACCAGATTCAGGGTATTGCTATATTGGCAATTGAATTTCACCCCAGAACAAAATATACCCTTTACGGACAGATTAACACTTGGCCTGCAACAGCTGGGACACCAGATTCAGGGTATTGCTATTTTGGCAATTAAATTTCACCCCAGAACAAAATTTATGTTTTGATGTACACTGTTATACTTTGCCAGCCAGTGCTGGGACACCAGATTCAGGGTATTGCTATATTGGCAATTGAATTTTGCCCCAGAACAAAATATACCCTTTACGGACAGATTAACACTTGGCCTGCAACTGCTGGGACACCAGATTCAGGGTATTGCTATTTTGGCAATTGAATTTCACCCCAGAACAAAATATATGTTTTAACGGACACTGGTATACTTTGCCAGCCAGTGCTGGGACACCAGATTCATGGTATTGCTATTTTGGCTATTGAATTTAACCCCAGAACAAAATATATGTTTTGGCAGACACTATTATAATTTGCCAGCCAGTGCTGGGACACCAGATTCAGGGTATTGCTATTTTGGCTATTGAATTTCACCCCAGAACAAAATATAACCTTTACGGACAGATTAACACTTGGCCTGCAACAGCTGGGACACCAGATTCAGGGTATTGCTATTTTGTCAATTGAATTTCACCCCAGAACAAAATATGTTTTGGCAGACACTATTAAACTTTGCCAGCTAGTGCTGGGACACCAGATTCAGGGTATGGCTATTTTGGCTATTGAATTTAACCCCAGAACAAAATATAACCTTTTAAGGACAGATTGACACTTGGCCTGCAACAGCTGGGACACCAGATTCAGGGTATTGCTATTTTGTCAATTGAATTTCACCCCAGAACAAAATATATGTTTTGGCAGACACTATTATACTTTGCCAGCCAGTGCTGGGACACCAGATTCAGGGTATTGCTATTTTGGCTATAGAATTTCACCCCAGAACAAAATGTAGTCTTTTACGGACAGATTAACACTTGGCCTGCAACAGCTGGGACACCAGATTCATTGTAATGCTATTTTGGCAATTGAATTTCACCGCAGAACAATATATATTTTTGGCAGACACTATTATGCTTTGCCAGCCAGTGCTGGGACACCAGATTCAGGGTATTGCTATTTTGGCAATTGAATTTCACCCCAGAACAAAATATATGTTTTGGCAGAAACTATTATACTTTGCCAGCCACTGCTGGGACACCTGATTCAGGGTATTGCTATTTTGGCTATTGAGTTTCACCCCAGAACAAAATATACCCTTTTACGTACAGATTAACACTTGGCCTGCAACAGCTGGAACACCAGATTCAGGGTATTGCTATATTGGCAATTGAATTTCACCCTAGAACAAAATATACCCTTTTACGTACAGATTAACACTTGGCCTGCAACAGCTGGGACACCAGATTCAGGGTATTGCTATTTTGGCAATTGAATTTCACCCCAGAGCAAAATATATGTTTTGGCAGACATTATTATACTTTGCCAGCCAGTGCTGGGACACCAGATTCAGAGTATTGCTATTTTGTTTATTGAATTTCACCCCAGAACAAAATATATGTTTTGGCAGACACTATTAAACTTTGCCAGTCAGAGCTGGGACACCAGATTAAGGGTATTGCTATTTTGGCTATTGAATTTCACCCTAGAACAAAATATACCCTTTACGGACAGATTAACACTTGAATTGCAACAGTTGGGACACCGGATTCAGGGTATTGCTATTTTGGCAATTGAATTTCACCCCAGAACAATATATATTTTTGGCAGACACTATTATACTTTGCCAGCCAGTGCTGGAACACCAGATTCAGGGTATTGCTATTTTGGCAATTGAATTTCACCCCAGAACAAAATATATGTTTTGGCAGAAACTTTTATACTTTGCCAGCCAGTGCTGGGACACCAGATTCAGGGTATTGCTATATTGGCAATTGAATTTTGCCCCAGAACAAAATATACCCTTTACGGACAGATTAACACTTGGCCTGCAACAGCTGGGACACCAGATTAAGGGTATTGCTATTTTGGCATTTGAATTTCTCCCAGAACAAAATATATGTTTTGGCAGAAACTATTATACTTTGCCAGTCAGTGCTGGGACACCAGATTCAGGGTATTGCTATTTTGGCTATTGAATTTCACACCAGAACAAAATATACCCTTTTACGGACAGATTAACACTTGGCCTGCAACAGCTGGAACACCAGATTCAGGGTATTGCTATATTGGCAATTGAATTTCACCCCAGAACAAAATATACCCTTTTACGGACAGATTAACACTTGGCCTGCAACAGCTGGGACACCAGATTCAGGGTATTGCTATTTTGGCAATTGAATTTCACCCCAGAGCAAAATCTATGTTTTGGCAGACACTATTAAACTTTGCCAGTCAGAGCTGGGACACCAGATTAAGGGTATTGCTATTTTGGCTATTGAATTTCACCATAGAACAAAATATACCCTTTTACGGACAGATTAACACTTGACCTGCAACAGTTGGGACACCGGATTCAGGGTATTGCTATTTTAGCAATTGAATTTCACCCCAGAACAAATATATATTTTTGGCAGACACTATTATACTTTGCCATCCAGTGCTGGGACACCAGATTCAGGGTATTGCTATTTTGGCAATTGAATTTCACCCCAGAACAAAATATATGTTTTGGCAGAAACTACTATACTTTGCCAGCCAGTGCTGGGACACCAGATTCAGGGTATTGCTATATTGGCAATTGAATTTAGCCCCAGAACAAAATATACCCTTTACGGACAGATTAACACTTGGCCTGCAACAGCTGGGACACCAGATTCAGGGTATTGCTATTTTGGCTATTAAATTTCACACCAGAACAAAATATACCCTTTTACGGACAGATTAACATTTGGCCTGCAACAGCTGGAACACCAGATTCAGGGTATTGCTATATTGGCAATTTAATTTCACCCCAGAACAAAATATATGTTTTGGCAGAAACTATTATACTTTGCCAGCCACTGCTGGGACACCTAGTATTCAGGGTATTGCTATTTTGGCTATTGAGTTTCACCCCAGAACAAAATATACCCTTTTACGTACAGATTAACACTTGGCCTGCAACAGCTGGAACACCAGATTCAGGGTATTGCTATATTGGCAATTGAATTTCACCCTAGAACAAAATATACCCTTTTACGTACAGATTAACACTTGGCCTGCAACAGCTGGGACACTAGATTCAGAGTATTGCTATTTTGGCAATTGAATTTCACCCCAGAGCAAAATATATGTTTTGGCAGACATTATTATACTTTGCCAGCCAGTGCTGGGACACCAGATTCAGAGTATTGCTATTTTGTTTATTGAATTTCACCCAGAACAAAATATATGTTTTGGCAGACACTATTAAACTTTGCCAGTCAGAGCTGGGACACCAGATTAAGGGTATTGCTATTTTGGCTATTGAATTTCACCCTAGAACAAAATATACCCTTTTACGGACAGATTAACACTTGAATTGCAACAGTTGGGACACCGGATTCAGGGTATTGCTATTTTGGCAATTGAATTTCACCCCAGAACAATATATATTTTTGGCAGACACTATTATACTTTTGCCAGCCAGTGCTGGGACACCAGATTCAGGGTATTGCTATTTTGGCAGATTGAATTTCACCCCAGAACAAAATATATGTTTTGGCAGAAACTATTATACTTTGCCAGCCAATGCTGGGACACCAGATTCAGGGTATTGCTATATTGGCAATTGAATTTCACCCGAGAACAAATATATACCCTTTTACGGACAGATTAACACTTGGTCTGCAACAGCTGGGACACCAGATTCAGAGGTATTGCTATTTTGGCAACTGAATTTCACCCCAGAACAAAATCTATGCTTTTGCGGACATTATTATACTTTGCCAGCAAGTGCTGGGACACCAGATTCAGGGTATTGCTATTTTGGCTATTGAATTTCACCCCAGAACAAAATATATGTTTTGGCAGACACTATTATACTTTGCCAGTCAGAGCTGGGACACCAGATTAAGGGTATTGCTATTTTGGCTATTGAATTTCACCCTAGAACAAAATATACCGCTTTTAGCGGACAGATTAACACTTGGCCTGCAAAAGTTGGGACACCAGATTCAAGTGTATTGCTATTTTGGCAATTTAATTTAACCCCAGAACAATAATATATTTTTGGCAGACACTATTATACTTTGCCAGCCAGTGCTGGGACACCAGATTCAGGGTATTGCTATTTTGGCAACTGAATTTCACCTCAGAACAAAATATATGTTTTGGCAGAAACTATTATACTTTGCCAGCCAGTGCTGGGACACCAGATTCAGGGTATTGCTATTTTGGCAATTGAATTTCACTCCAGAACAAAATATACCGCTTTGGCGGACACGATTATACTTGGCCTGCCAAGTAGCTGGGACACCAGATTCAGGGTATGTGCTATTTTGGCAATTGAATTTCACCCCAGAACAAAATTTATGTTTTGACGTACACTGTTATACTTTGCCAGCCAGTGCTGGGACACCAGATTCAGGGTATTGCTATATTGGCAATTGAATTTTCACCCCAGAACAAAATATACCCTTTACGGACAGATTAACACTTGGCCTGCAACAGCTGGGACACCAGATTCAGGGTATTGCTATTTTGGCAATTGAATTTCACCCCAAGAACAAAATATATGTTTTGGCGGACACTGGTATACTTTGCCAGCCAGTGCTGCAGGACACCAGATTCATGGTATTGCTATTTTGGCTGTTGAATTTCACCCCAGAACAAAATATATGTTTTGGCGGACACTAGTATACTTTGCCAGCCAGTAGCTGGGACACCAGATTCAGGGTATTGCTATTTTGGCTATTGAATTTCACCCCAGAACAAAATATAACCTTTTAGCGGACACGATTAACACTTGGCCTGCAACAGCTGGGACACCAGATTCAGGGTATTGGCTATTTTGGCAATTGAATTTCACCCCAGAACAAAATATATGTTTTGGCGGACACTATTAAACTTTGCCAGCTAGTAGCTGGGACACCAGATTCAGGGTATTGCTATTTTGGCAATTGAATTTCAGCCCCAGAACAAAATATATCCTTTTAGCGGACAGATTGACACTTGGCCTGCAACTAGCTGGGACACCAGATTCAGAGTATTGCTATTTTGGCAATTGAATTTCACCCCAGAACAAAATATATGTTTTAGCGGACACTATTATACTTTGCTAGCCAGTGCTGGGACACCAGATTCAGGGTATTGCTATTTTGGCTATTGAATTTCACCCCAGAACAAAATATATGTTTTTGGCGGACACTATATAACTTTGCCTGCCAACAGCTGGGACACCAGATTCATTAGTAATGCTATTTTGGCAATTGAATTTCACCACCAGAACAATATATACCCTTTTACGGACAGATTAACACTTTGGCCTGCAACAGCTGGGACACCAGATTCAGAGTATTGCTATATTGGCAATTGAATTTCACCCCAGATCAAAATATGGCGCTTTTACGGACAGATTAACACTTGGCCTGCAAACTTAGCTGGGTCGCTAGATTCAGAGGTATTGCTATTTTGGCAATTGAATTTCACCCCAGAGCAAAATCTATGTCTTTGGCAGACACTGTTATACTTTGCCAGCCGTTGCTGGGACACCAGATTCAGGGTATTGCTATTTTGGCTATTGAATTTCACCCCAGAACAAAATATATGTTTTGGCAGACATTATTATACTTTGCCAGCCAGTGCTGGGACACCAGATTCAGGGTATTGCTATTTTGGCTATTGAATTTCACCCTAGAACAAAATATACGTTTTGCAGACACTATTAATACTTTGCCAGCTCAGTGCTGGGACACCAGATTCAGGGTATTGCTATTTTGGCTATTGAATTTCACCCCAGAACAAAATATACCTTTTGACGGACAGATTAACACTTGGCCTGCAACAGTCTGGGACACCAGATTCAGGGTATTGCTATTTTGGCAATTGAATTTACCCCAGAACTAAATATATGTTTTGGCAGACACTATTATACTTTGCCAGCCAGTGCTGGGACACCAGATTCAGGGTATTGCTATTTTGGCAATTGAATTTCACCCCAGAACAAAATATATGTTTTGGCAGACACTATTATACTTTGCCAGCCAGTGCTGGGACACCAGATTCAGGGTATTGCTATATTGGCAATTAAATTTAACCCCAGAACAAAATATACCCTTTTACGGACAGATTAACACTTGGCCTGCAACAGCAGGGACACCAGATTCAGGGTATTGCTATTTTGGCTATTGAATTTCACCCCAGAACAAAATATGTCTTTTGGCAGACACTATTATACTTTGCCAGCCGTTGCTGGGACACCAGATTCAGGGTATTGCTATTTTGGCTATTAAATTTAACCCCAGAACAAAATATATGTTTTGACGGACACTGGTATACTTTGCCAGCCAGTGCTGGGACACCAGATTCAGAGTATTGCTATTTTGGCAATTGAATTTAACCCCAGAACAAAATATACTGTATGTTTTGGCAGACACTATTATAATTTTCCAGCCAGTGCTGGGACACCAGATTCAGGGTATTGCTATTTTGGCAATTGAATTTCACCCCAGAACAAAATATACCCTTTTACAGGCAGATTAACACTTGGCCTGCAACAGCAGGGACACCAGATTCAGGGTATTGCTATTTTGGCTATTGAATTTCACCCCAGAACAAAATATATTTTTTGGCAGACACTATTGTACTTTGCCAGCCAGTGCTGGGACACCAGATTCAGGGTATTGCTATTTTGGCAATTGAATTTCACCCCAGAAGAAAATATATGTTTTGGCGGACACTATTATACTTTGCCAGCCATTGCTGGAACACCAGATTCAGGGTATTGCTATTTTGTCAATTGAATTTCACCCCAGAACAAAATATGTTTTGGCAGACACTTATATACTTTGCCAGCTAGTGCTGGGACACCAGATTCAGGGTATTGCTATTTTGGCTATTGAATTTAACCCCAGAACAAAATATAACCTTTACGGACAGATTAACACTTGGCCTGCAACAGCTGGGACACCAGATTCAGGGTATTGCTATTTTGGCAATTGAATTTCACCCCAGAACAAAATATATGTTTTGGCAGACACTATTATACTTTGCCAGCTAGTGCTGGGACACCAGATTCAGGGTATTGCTATTTTGGCTATTGAATTTAACCCCAGAACAAAATATAACCTTTTACGGACAGATTGACACTTGGCCTGCAACAGCTGGGACACCAGATTCAGGGTATTGCTATTTTGGTCAATTGAATTTCACCCCAGAACAAAATATATGTTTTGGCAGAAACTATTATACTTTGCCAGCCACTGCTGGGACAACCTGATTCAGGGTATTGCTATTTTGGCTATTGAGTTTCACCCCAGAAGAAAATATACCCTTTTACGTACAGATTAACACTTGGCCTGCAACAGCTGGAACACCAGATTCAGGGTATTGCTATATTGGCAATTGAATTTCACCCTAGAACAAAATATACCTTTACGTACAGATTAACACTTGGCCTGCAACAGCTGGGACACCAGATTCAGGGTATTGCTATTTTGGCAATTGAATTTCACCCCAGAGCAAAATATATGTTTTGGCAGACATTATTATACTTTGCCAGCCAATGCTGGGACACCGGATTCAGAGTATTGCTATTTTGTTTATTGAATTTCACCCCAGAACAAAATATATGTTTTGGCAGACACTAGTAAACTTTGCCAGTCAGAGCTGGGACACCAGATTAAGGGTATTGCTATTTTGGCTATTGAATTTCACCCTAGAACAAAATATACCCTTTTACGGACAGATTAACACTTGAATTGCAACAGTTGGGACACCGATTCAGGGTATTGCTATTTTGGCAATTGAATTTCACCCAAGAACAATATATATTTTTTGGCAGACACTATTATACTTTGCCAGCCAGTGCTGGGACACCAGATTCAGGGTATTGCTATATTGGCAATTGAATTTTGCCCCAGAACAAAATATACCCTTTACGGACAGATTAACACTTGGCCTGCAACAGCTGGGACACCAGATTCAGGGTATTGCTATTTTGGCAATTGAATTTCACCCCAGAACAAAATATATATGTTTTGGCAGACACTATTATACTTTGCCAGCCAGTGCTGGGACACCAGATTCAGGGTATTGCTATTTTGGCTACAGAATTTCACCCCAGAACAAAATGTAGTCTTTTAAGGACAGATTAACACTTGGCCTGCAACAGCTGGGACACCTAGATTCATTGTAATGCTATTTTGGCAATTGAATTTCACCGCAGAACAATATATATTTTTGGCAGACACTATTATGCTTTGCCAGCCAATGCTGGGACACCAGATTCAGGGTATTGCTATTTTGGCAATTGAATTTCACCCCAGAACAAAATATATGTTTTGGCAGAAACTATTATACTTTGCCAGCCACTGCTGGGACACCTGATTCAGGGTATTGCTATTTTGGCTATTGAGTTTCACCCTAGAACAAAATATACCCTTTACGTACAGATTAACACTTGGCCTGCAACAGCTGGAACACCAGATTCAGGGTATTGCTATATTGGCAATTGAATTTCACCCTAGAACAAAATATACCCTTTTACGTACACGATTAACACTTGGCCTGCAACAGCTGGGACACCAGATTCAGGGTATTGCTATTTTGGCAATTGAATTTCACCCCAGAGCAAAATATATGTTTTGGCAGACATTATAATACTTTGCCAGCCAGTGCTGGGACACCAGATTCAGAGTATTGCTATTTTGTTTATTGAATTTCACCCCAGAACAAAATATATGTTTTGGCAGACACTATTAAACTTTGCCAGCCAGAGCTGGGACACCAGATTAAGGGTATTGCTATTTTGGCTATTGAATTTCACCCTAGAACAAAATATACCCTTTTACGGACAGATTAACACTTGAATTGCAACAGCTGGGACACCGGATTCAGGGTATTGCTATTTTGGCAATTGAATTTCACCCCAGAACAATATATATTTTTGGCAGACACTATTATACTTTGCAAGCCAGTGCTGGAACACCAGATTCAGGGTATTGCTATTTTGGCAATTGAATTTCACCCCAGAACAAAATATATGTTTTGGCAGAAACTATTATACTTTGCCAGCCAGTGCTGGGACACCAGATTCAGGGTATTGCTATATTGGCAATTGAATTTGGCCCCAGAACAAAATATACCCTTTTACGGACAGATTCACTTGGCCCAACAGCTGGGACACCAGATTAAGGGCATTGTTTTGGCATTTGAATTTCTCCCAGAACAAAATATATGTTTTGGCAGAAACTATTATACTTTGCCAGTCAGTGCTGGGACACCAGATTCAGGGTATTGCTATTTTGGCTATTGAATTTCACACCAGAACAAAATATACCCTTTAGCGGACAGATTAACACTTGAATTGCAACAGCTGGGACACCAGATTCAGGGTATTGCTATTTTGGCAATTGAATTTCACACCCAGAACAATATATATATTTTTGGCAGACACTATTATACTTTGCAAGCCAGTGCTGGAACACCAGATTCAGGGTATTGCTATTTTGGCAATTGAATTTCACCCCAGAACAAAATATATGCTTTTGGCAGAAACTATTATACTTTGCCAGCCAGTGCTGGGACACTAGATTCAGGGTATTGCTATATTGGCAATTGAATTTTGCCCCAGAACAAAATATACCCTTTACGGACAGTATTAACACTTGGCCTGCTAACAGCTGGGACACCAGATTAAGGGTATTGCTATTTTGGCATTTGAATTTCTCCCCAGAACAAAATATATGTTTTGGCAGAAACTATTATACTTTGCCAGTCAGTGCTGGGACACCAGATTCAGGGTATTGCTATTTTGGCTATTGAATTTCACACCAGAACAAAATATACCCTTTACGGACAGATTAACACTTGGCCTGCAACAGCTGGAACACCAGATTCAGGGTATTGCTATATTGGCAATTGAATTTCACCCCAGAACAAAATATACCCTTTACGGACAGATTAACACTTGGCCTGCAACAGCTGGGACACCAGATTCAGAGGTATTGCTATTTTGGCAACTGAATTTCACCCCAGAGCAAAATCTATGTTTTGACAGACATTATTATACTTTGCCAGCCAGTGCTGGGACACCAGATTCAGGGTATTGCTATTTTGGCTATTGAATTTCACCCCAGAACAAAATATATGTTTTGGCAGACACTATTATACTTTGCCAGTCAGAGCTGGGACACCAGATTAAGGGTATTGCTATTTTGGCTATTGAATTTCACCCTAGAACAAAATATACCCTTTTGCGGACAGATTAACACTTGGCCTGCAACAGCTGGGACACCAGATTAAGGGTATTGCTATTTTGGCATTTGAATTTCTCCCCAGAACAAAATACATCCTTTTGCGGACAGATTAACACTTGGCCTGCAAAAGTTGGGACACCAGATTAAGTGTATTGCTATTTTGGCAATTTAATTTCACCCCAGAACAATATATATTTTTTGGCAGACACTATTATACTTTGCCAGCCAGTGCTGGGACACCAGATTCAGGGTATTGCTATATTGGCAATTGAATTTCACCCCAGAACAAAATATACCCTTTTACGGACAGATTAACACTTGGCCTGCAACAGCTGGGACACCAGATTCAGGGTATTGCTATTTTGGCAATTACATTTCACCCCAGAACAAAATATATGTTTTGATGTACACTGTTATACTTTGCCAGCCAGTGCTGGGACACCAGATTCAGGGTATTGCTATATTGGCAATTGAATTTTGCCCCAGAACAAAATATACCCTTTTACGGACAGATTAACACTTGGCCTGCAACAGCAGGGACACCAGATTCAGGGTATTGCTATTTTGGCTATTGAATTTCACCCCAGAACAAAATATATTTTTGGCAGACACTATTGTACTTTGCCAGCCAGTGCTGGGACACCAGATTCAGGGTATTGCTATTTTGTCAATTGAATTTCACCCCAGAAGAAAATATATGTTTTGGCGGACACTATTATACTTTGCCAGCCATTGCTGAAACACCAGATTCAGGGTATTGCTATTTTGTCAATTGAATTTCACCCCAGAACAAAATATGTTTTGGCAGACACTTATATACTTTGCCAGCTAGTGCTGGGACACCAGATTCAGGGTATTGCTATTTTGGCTATTGAATTTAACCCCAGAACAAAATATAACCTTTACGGACAGATTAACACTTGGCCTGCAACAGCTGGGACACCAGATTCAGGGTATTGCTATTTTGTCAATTGAATTTCACCCCAGAACAAAATATGTTTTGGCAGACACTATTATACTTTTCCAGCTAGTGCTGGGACACCAGATTCAGGGTATTGCTATTTTGGCTATTGAATTTAACCCCAGAACAAAATATAACCTTTACGGACAGATTGACACTTGGCCTGCAACAGCTGGGACACCAGATTCAGGGTATTGCTATTTTGGCAATTGAATTTCACCCCAGAACAAAATATATGTTTTGGCAGACACTATTATACTTTGCCAGCCAGTGCTGGGACACCAGATTCAGGGTATTGCTATTTTGGCTATAGAATTTCACCCCAGAACAAAATGTAGTCTTTTACGGACAGATTAACACTTGGCCTGCAACAGCTGGGACACCAGATTCATTGTAATGCTATTTTGGCAATTGAATTTCACCCCAGAACAATATATATTTTTGGCAGACACTATTATGCTTTGCCAGCCAGTGCTGGGACACCAAATTCAGGGTATTGCTATTTTGGCAATTGAATTTCACCAAAGAACAAAATATATGTTTTGGCAGAAACTATTATACTTTGCCAGCCACTGCTGGGACACCTGATTCAGGGTATTGCTATTTTGGCTATTGAGTTTCACCCCAGAACAAAATATACCCTTTTACGTACAGATTAACACTTGGCCTGCAACAGCTGGAACACCAGATTCAGGGTATTGCTATATTGGCAATTGAATTTCACCCTAGAACAAAATATACCCTTTTACGTACAGATTAACACTTGGCCTGCAACAGCTGGGACACCAGATTCAGGGAATTGCTATTTTGGCAATTGAATTTCACCCTAGAGCAAAATCTATGTTTTGGCAGACATTATTATACTTTGCCAGCCAGTGCTGGGACACCAGATTCAGGGTATTGCTATTTTGTTTATTGAATTTCACCCCAGAACAAAATATATGTTTTGGCAGACACTATTAAACTTTGCCAGTCAGAGCTGGGACACCAGATTAAGGGTATTGCTATTTTGGCTATTAAATTTCACACCAGAACAAAATATACCCTTTACGGACAGATTAACACTTGGCCTGCAACAGCTGGAACACCAGATTCAGGGTATTGCTATATTGGCAATTGAATTTCACCCCAGAACAAAATATACCCTTTACGGACAGAATAACACTTGGCCTGCAACAGCTGGGACACCAGATTCAGGGTATTGCTATTTTGGCAACTGAATTTCACCCCAGAGCAAAATCTATGTTTTGGCAGAAATTATTATACTTTGCCAGCCAGTGCTGGGACACCAGATTCAGGTATTGCTATTTTGGCTATTGAATTTCACCCCAGAACAAAATATATGTTTTGGCAGAAACTACTATACTTTGCCAGCCAGTGCTGGGACACCAGATTCAGGGTATTGCTATATTGGCAATTGAATTTAGCCCCAGAACAAAATACACCCTTTTACGGACAGATTAACACTTGGCCTGCAACAGCTGGGACACCAGATTCAGGGTATTGCTATTTTGGCAATTGAATTTCACCCCAGAACAAAATATACCCTTTACGGACAGATTAACACTTGGCCTGCAACAGCTGGGACACCAGATTCAGGGTATTGCTATTTTGGCAACTGAGTTTCACCCTAAGCAAAATCTATGTTTTGGCAGACATTATTATACTTTGCCAGCCAGTGCTGGGACACCAGATTCAGGGTATTGCTATTTTGGCTATTGAATTTCACCCCAGAACAAAATATATGTTTTGGCAGACACTATTATACTTTGCCAGTCAGAGCTGGGACACCAGATTAAGGGTATTGCTATTTTCGCTATTGAATTTCACCCTAGAACAAAATATACCCTTTGCGGACAGATTAACACTTGGCCTGCAAAAGTTGGGACACCAGATTAAGTGTATTGCTATTTTGGCAATTTAATTTAAACCCAGAACAATATATATTTTTGGCAGACACTATTATACTTTGCCAGCCAGTGCTGGGACACCAGATTCAGGGTATTGCTATTTTGGCAATTGAATTTCACCCCAGAACAAAATATATGTTTTGGCAGAAACTATTATACTTTGCCAGCCAGTGCTGGGACACCAGATTCAGGGTATTGCTATATTGGCAATTGAATTTCACCCCAGAACAAAATATACCCTTTACGGACAGATTAACACTTGGCCTGCAACAGCTGGGACACCAGATTCAGGGTATTGCTATTTTGGCAACTGAATTTCACCCCAGAGCAAAATCTATGTTTTGGCAGACATTATTATACTTTGCCAGCCAGTGCTGGGACACCAGATTCAGGGTATTGCTATTTTGGCTATTGAATTTCACCCCAGAACAAAATATATGTTTTGGCAGACACTATTATACTTTGCCAGTCAGAGCTGGGACACCAGATTAAGGGTATTGCTATTTTGGCTATTGAATTTCACCCTAGAACAAAATATACCCTTTGCGGACAGATTAACACTTGGCCTGCAAAAGTTGGGACACCAGATTAAGTGTATTGCTATTTTGGCAATTTAATTTAACCCCAGAACAATATATATTTTTTGGCAGACACTATTATTCTTTGCCAGCTAGTGCTGGGACACCAGATTCAGGGTATTGCTATTTTGGCAATTGAATTTCACCCCAGAACAAAATATATGTTTTGGCAGAAACTATTATACTTTGCCAGCCAGTGCTGGGACACCAGATTCAGGGTATTGCTATATTGGCAATTGAATTTCACCCCAGAACAAAATATACCCTTTACGGACAGATTAACACTTGGCCTGCAACAGCTGGGACACCAGATTCAGGGTATTGCTATTTTGGCTATTGAGTTTCACCCCAGAACAAAATATACCCTTTTTACGTACAGATTAACACTTGGCCTGCAACAGCTGGAACACCAGATTCAGGGTATTGCTATATTGGCAATTGAATTTCACCCTAGAACAAAATATACCCTTTTACGTACAGATTAACACTTGGCCTGCAACAGCTGGGACACCAGATTCAGAGGTATTGCTATTTTGGCAATTGAATTTCACCCCAGAGCAAAATATATGTTTTGGCAGACATTATAATACTTTGCCAGCCAGTGCTGGGACACCAGATTCAGAGTATTGCTATTTTGTTTATTGAATTTCACCCCAGAACAAAATATATGTTTTGGCAGACACTATTAAACTTTGCCAGTCAGAGCTGGGACACCAGATTAAGGGTATTGCTATTTTGGCTATTGAATTTCACCTAGAACAAAATATACCCTTTACGGACAGATTAACACTTGAATTGCAACAGTTGGGACACCGGATTCAGGGTATTGCTATTTTGGCAATTGAATTTCACCCCAGAACAATATATATTTTTGGCAGACACTATTATACTTTGCCAGCCAGTGCTGGAACACCAGATTCAGGGTATTGCTATTTTGGCTATTGAATTTCACCCCAGAACAAAATATATGTTTTGGCAGAAACTACTATACTTTGCCAGCCAGTGCTGGGACACCAGATTCAGGGTATTGCTATATTGGCAATTGAATTTAGCCCCAGAACAAAATACACCCTTTACGGACAGATTAACACTTGGCCTGCAACAGCTGGGACACCAGATTCAGGGTATTGCTATTTTGGCAATTGAATTTCACCCCAGAACAAAATATACCCTTTTACGGACAGATTAACACTTGGCCTGCAACAGCTGGGACACCAGATTCAGGGTATTGCTATTTTGGCAACTGAGTTTCACCCCTAAGCAAAATCTATGTTTTGGCAGACATTATTATACTTTGCCAGCCAGTGCTGGGACACCAGATTCAGGGTATTGCTATTTTGGCTATTGAATTTCACCCCAGAACAAAATATATGTTTTGGCAGACACTATTATACTTTTGCCAGTCAGAGCTGGGACACCAGATTAAGGGTATTGCTATTTTCGCTATTGAATTTCACCCTAGAACAAAATATACCCTTTGCGGACAGATTAACACTTGGCCTGCAAAAGTTGGGACACCAGATTAAGTGTATTGCTATTTTGGCAATTTAATTTAAACCCAGAACAATATATATTTTTGGCAGACACTATTATACTTTGCCAGCCAGTGCTGGGACACCAGATTCAGGGTATTGCTATTTTGGCAATTGAATTTCACCCCAGAACAAAATATATGTTTTGGCAGAAACTATTATACTTTGCCAGCCAGTGCTGGGACACCAGATTCAGGGTATTGCTATATTGGCAATTGAATTTCACCCCAGAACAAAATATACCCTTTTACGGACAGATTAACACTTGGCCTGCAACAGCTGGGACACCAGATTCAGGGTATTGCTATTTTGGCAACTGAATTTCACCCCAGAGCAAAATCTATGTTTTGGCAGACATTATTATACTTTGCCAGCCAGTGCTGGGACACCAGATTCAGGGTATTGCTATTTTGGCTATTGAATTTCACCCCAGAACAAAATATATGTTTTGGCAGACACTATTATACTTTGCCAGTCAGAGCTGGGACACCAGATTAAGGGTATTGCTATTTTGGCTATTGAATTTCACCCTAGAACAAAATATACCCTTTTGCGGACAGATTAACACTTGGCCTGCAAAAGTTGGGACACCAGATTAAGTGTATTGCTATTTTGGCAATTTAATTTAACCCCAGAACAATATATATTTTTTGGCAGACACTATTATTCTTTGCCAGCTAGTGCTGGGACACCAGATTCAGGGTATTGCTATTTTGGCAATTGAATTTCACCCCAGAACAAAATATATGTTTTGGCAGAAACTATTATACTTTGCCAGCCAGTGCTGGGACACCAGATTCAGGGTATTGCTATATTGGCAATTGAATTTCACTCCAGAACAAAATATACCCTTTTACGGACAGATTAACACTTGGCCTGCAACAGCTGGGACACCAGATTCAGGGTATTGCTATTTTGGCTATTGAGTTTCACCCCAGAACAAAATATACCCTTTACGTACAGATTAACACTTGGCCTGCAACAGCTGGAACACCAGATTCAGGGTATTGCTATATTGGCAATTGAATTTCACCCTAGAACAAAATATACCCTTTTACGTACAGATTAACACTTGGCCTGCAACAGCTGGGACACCAGATTCAGAGTATTGCTATTTTGGCAATTGAATTTCACCCCAGAGCAAAATATATGTTTTGGCAGACATTATAATACTTTGCCAGCCAGTGCTGGGACACCAGATTCAGAGTATTGCTATTTTGTTTATTGAATTTCACCCCAGAACAAAATATATGTTTTGGCAGACACTATTAAACTTTGCCAGTCAGAGCTGGGACACCAGATTAAGGGTATTGCTATTTTGGCTATTGAATTTCACCCTAGAACAAAATATACCCTTTACGGACAGATTAACACTTGAATTGCAACAGTTGGGACACCGGATTCAGGGTATTGCTATTTTGGCAATTGAATTTCACCCCAGAACAATATATATTTTTGGCAGACACTATTATACTTTGCCAGCCAGTGCTGGAACACCAGATTCAGGGTATTGCTATTTTGGCAATTGAATTTCACCCCAGAACAAAATATATGTTTTGGCAGAAACTATTATACTTTGCCAGTCAGTGCTGGGACACCAGATTCAGGGTATTGCTATTTTGGCTATTGAATTTCACACCAGAACAAAATATACCCTTTACGGACAGATTAACACTTGGCCTGCAACAGCTGGGACACCAGATTCAGGGTATTGCTATTTTGGCAACTGAATTTCACCCCAGAGCAAAATCTATGTTTTGACAGACATTATTATACTTTGCCAGCCAGTGCTGGGACACCAGATTCAGGGTATTGCTATTTTGGCTATTGAATTTCACCCCAGAACAAAATATATATGTTTTGGCAGACACTATTATACTTTGCCAGTCAGAGCTGGGACACCAGATTAAGGGTATTGCTATTTTGGCTATTGAATTTCACCCTAGAACAAAATATGCCCTTTTACGGACAGATTAACACTTGGCCTGCAACAGCTGGGTCACCAGATTAAGGGTATTGCTATTTTGGCATTTGAATTTCTCCCAGAACAAAATACATCCTTTTGCGGACAGATTAACACTTGGCCTGCAAAAGTTGGGACACCAGATTAAGTGTATTGCTATTTTGGCAATTTAATTTCACCCCAGAACAATATATATTTTTGGCAGACACTGTTATACTTTGCCAGCCAGTGCTGGGACACCAGATTCAGGGTATTGCTATATTGGCAATTGAATTTCACCCCAGAACAAAATATACCCTTTACGGACAGATTAACACTTGGCCTGCAAAGCTGGGACACCAGATTCAGGGTATTGCTATTTTGGCAATTGAATTTTTGCCCCAGAACAAAATATACCCTTTTACGGACAGATTAACACTTGGCCTGCAACAGCAGGGACACCAGATTCAGGGTATTGCTATTTTGGCTATTGAATTTTGCCCCAGAACAAAATATATATTTTTGGCAGACACTATTGTACTTTGCCAGCCAGTGCTGGGACACCAGATTCAGGGTATTGCTATTTTGTCAATTGAATTTCACCCCAGAAGAAAATATATGTTTTGGCGGACACTATTATACTTTGACAGCCATTGCTGAAACACCAGATTCAGGGTATTGCTATTTTGTCAATTGAATTTCACCCCAGAACAAAATATGTTTTGGCAGACACTTATATACTTTGCCAGCTAGTGCTGGGACACCAGATTCAGGGTATTGCTATTTTGGCTATTGAATTTAACCCCAGAACAAAATATAACCTTTACGGACAGATTAACACTTGGCCTGCAACAGCTGGGACACCAGATTCAGGTTATTGCTATTTTGTCAATTGAATTTCACCCCAGAACAAAAATATGTTTTGGCAGACACTATTATACTTTTCCAGCTAGTGCTGGGACACCAGATTCAGGGTATTGCTATTTTGGCTATTGAATTTAACCCCAGAACAAAATATAACCTTTACGGACAGATTGACACTTGGCCTGCAACAGCTGGGACACCAGATTCAGAGAGTATTGCTATTTTGGCAATTGAATTTCACCCCAGAACAAAATATATGTTTTGGCAGACACTATTATACTTTGCCAGCCAGTGCTGGGACACCAGATTCAGGGTATTGCTATTTTGGCTATAGAATTTCACCCCAGAACAAAATGTAGTCTTTTACGGACAGATTAACACTTGGCCTGCAACAGCTGGGACACCAGATTCAGGGTATTGCTATTTTGGCAATTGAATTTCACCAAAGAACAAAATATATGTTTTGGCAGAAACTATTATACTTTGCCAGCCACTGCTGGGACACCTGATTCAGGGTATTGCTATTTTGGCTATTGAGTTTCACCCCAGAACAAAATATACCCTTTACGTACAGATTAACACTTGGCCTGCAACAGCTGGAACACCAGATTCAGGGTATTGCTATATTGGCAATTGAATTTCACCCTAGAACAAAATATACCCTTTACGTACAGATTAACACTTGGCCTGCAACAGCTGGGACACCAGATTCAGGGAATTGCTATTTTGGCAATTGAATTTCACCCCAGAGCAAAATCTATGTTTTGGCAGACATTATTATACTTTGCCAGCCAGTGCTGGGACACCAGATTCAGGGTATTGCTATTTTGTTTATTGAATTTCACCCCAGAACAAAATATATGTTTTGGCAGACACTATTAAACTTTGCCAGTCAGAGCTGGGACACCAGATTAAGGGTATTGCTATTTTGGCTATTGAATTTCACCATAGAACAAAATATACCCTTTTACGGACAGATTAACACTTGACCTGCAACAGTTGGGACACCGGATTCAGGGTATTGCTATTTTGGCAATTGAATTTCACCCCAGAACAATATATATTTTTTGGCAGACACTAGTATACTTTGCCATCCAGTGCTGGGACACCAGATTCAGGGTATTGCTATTTTGGCAATTGAATTTCACCCCAGAACAAAATATATGTTTTGGCAGAAACTACTATACTTTGCCAGCCAGTGCTGGGACACCAGATTCAGGGTATTGCTATATTGGCAATTGAATTTAGCCCCAGAACTAAATATACCCTTTACGGACAGATTAACACTTGGCCTGCAACAGCTGGGACACCAGATTCAGGGTATTGCTATTTTGGCAATTGAATTTCACCCCAGAACAAAATATACCCTTTTACGGACATATTAACACTTGGCCTGCAACAGCTGGGAAACCAGATTAAGGGTATTGCTATTTTGGCATTTGAATTTCTCCCCAGAACAAAATACATGTTTTGGCAGAAACTATTATACTTTGCCAGTCAGTGCTGGGACACCAGATTCAGGGTATTGCTATTTTGGCTATTAAATTTCACACCAGAACAAAATATACCCTTTTACGGACAGATTAACACTTGGCCTGCAACAGCTGGAACACCAGATTCAGGGTATTGCTATATTGGCAATTGAATTTCACCCCAAAACAAAATATACCCTTTACGGACAGAATAACACTTGGCCTGCAACAGCTGGGACACCAGATTCAGGGTATTGCTATTTTGGCAACTGAATTTCACCCCAGAGCAAAATCTATGTTTTGGCAGAAATTATTATACTTTGCCAGCCAGTGCTGGGACACCAGATTCAGGGTATTGCTATTTTGGCTATTGAATTTCACCCCAGAACAAAATATATGTTTTGGCAGAAACTACTATACTTTGCCAGCCAGTGCTGGGACACCAGATTCAGGGTATTGCTATATTGGCAATTGAATTTAGCCCCAGAACAAAATACACCCTTTACGGACAGATTAACACTTGGCCTGCAACAGCTGGGACACCAGATTCAGGGTATTGCTATTTTGGCAATTGAATTTCACCCCAGAACAAAATATACCCTTTACGGACAGATTAACACTTGGCCTGCAACAGCTGGGACACCAGATTCAGGGTATTGCTATTTTGGCAACTGAGTTTCACCCCAGAGCAAAATCTATGTTTTGGCAGACATTATTATACTTTGCCAGCCAGTGCTGGGACACCAGATTCAGGGTATTGCTATTTTGGCTATTGAATTTCACCCCAGAACAAAATATATGTTTTGGCAGAAACTATTATACTTTGCCAGCCAGTGCTGGGACACCAGATTCAGGGTATTGCTATATTGGCAATTGAATTTCACCCCAGAACAAAATATACCCTTTTACGGACAGATTAACACTTGGCCTGCAACAGCTGGGACACCAGATTCAGGGTATTGCTATTTTGGCAATTAAATTTCACCCCAGAACAAAATTTATGTTTTGATGTACACTGTTATACTTTGCCAGCCAGTGCTGGGACACCAGATTCAGGGTATTGCTATATTGGCAATTGAATTTTGCCCCAGAACAAAATATACCCTTTACGGACAGATTAACACTTGGCCTGCAACTGCTGGGACACCAGATTCAGGGTATTGCTATTTTGGCAATTGAATTTCACCCCAGAACAAAATATATGTTTTAACGGACACTGGTATACTTTGCCAGCCAGTGCTGGGACACCAGATTCATGGTATTGCTATTTTGGCTATTGAATTTAACCCCAGAACAAAATATATGTTTTGGCAGACACTATTATAATTTGCCAGCCAGTGCTGGGACACCAGATTCAGGGTATTGCTATTTTGGCTGTTGAATTTCACCCCAGAACAAAATATAACCTTTTACGGACAGATTAACACTTGGCCTGCAACAGCTGGGACACCAGATTCAGGGTATTGCTATTTTGTCAATTGAATTTCACCCCAGAACAAAATATGTTTTGGCAGACACTATTAAACTTTGCCAGCTAGTGCTGGGACACCAGATTCAGGGTATGGCTATTTTGGCTATTGAATTTAACCCCAGAACAAAATATAACCTTTTAAGGACAGATTGACACTTGGCCTGCAACAGCTGGGACACCAGATTCAGGGTATTGCTATTTTGTCAATTGAATTTCACCCCAGAACAAAATATATGTTTTGGCAGACACTATTATACTTTGCCAGCCAGTGCTGGGACACCAGATTCAGGGTATTGCTATTTTGGCTATAGAATTTCACCCCAGAACAAAATGTAGTCTTTACGGACAGATTAACACTTGGCCTGCAACAGCTGGGACACCAGATTCATTGTAATGCTATTTTGGCAATTGAATTTCACCGCAGAACAATATATATTTTTGGCAGACACTATTATGCTTTGCCAGCCAGTGCTGGGACACCAGATTCAGGGTATTGCTATTTTGGCAATTGAATTTCACCCCCAGAACAAAATATATGTTTTGTAGAAACTATTATACTTTGCCAGCCACTGCTGGGACACCTGATTCAGGGTATTGCTATTTTGGCTATTGAGTTTCACCCCAGAACAAAATATATGCCCTTTTACGTACAGATTAACACTTGGCCTGCCAACAGCTGGAACACCAGATTCAGGGTATTGCTATATTGGCAATTGAATTTCACCCTAGAACAAAATATACCCTTTTACATACAGATTAACACTTGGCCTGCAACAGCTGGGACACCAGATTCAGGGTATTGCTATTTTGGCAATTGAATTTCACCCCAGAGCAAAATATATGTTTTGGCAGACATTATTATACTTTGCCAGCCAGTGCTGGGACACCAGATTCAGAGTATTGCTATTTTGTTTATTGAATTTCACCCCAGAACAAAATATATGTTTTGGCAGACACTATTAAACTTTGCCAGTCAGTGCTGGGACACCAGATTAAGGGTATTGCTATTTTGGCTATTGAATTTCACCCTAGAACAAAATATACCCTTTACGGACAGATTAACACTTGGCCTGCAACAGTTGGGACACCGGATTCAGGGTATTGCTATTTTGGCAATTGAATTTCACCCCAGAACAATATATATGTTTTGGCAGACACTATTATACTTTGCCAGCTAGTGCTGGGACACCAGATTCAGGGTATTGCTATTTTGGCAATTGAATTTCACCCCAGAACAAAATATATGTTTTGGCAGAAACTATTATACTTTGCCAGTCAGTGCTGGGACACCAGATTCAGGGTATTGCTATTTTGGCTATTGAATTTCACACCAGAACAAAATATACCCTTTACGGACAGATTAACACTTGGCCTGCAACAGCTGGGACACCAGATTCAGGGTATTGCTATTTTGGCAACTGAATTTCACCCCAGAGCAAAATCTATGTTTTGACAGACATTATTATGCTTTGCCAGCCAGTGCTGGGACACCAGATTCAGGGTATTGCTATTTTGGCTATTGAATTTCACCCCAGAACAAAATATATGTTTTGGCAGACACTATTATACTTTGCCAGCCACTAGCTGGGACACCTAGATTCAGGGTATTGCTATTTTGGCTATTGAGTTTCACCCCAGAACAAAATATACCCTTTACGTACAGATTAACACTTGGCCTGCAACAGCTGGAACACCAGATTCAGGGTATTGCTATATTGGCAATTGAATTTCACCCTAGAACAAAATATACCCTTTTACGTACAGATTAACACTTGGCCTGCAAACAGCTGGGACACCAGATTCAGGGTATTGCTATTTTGGCAATTGAATTTCACCCCAGAGCAAAATATATGTTTTGGCAGACATTATTATACTTTGCCAGCCAGTGCTGGGACACCAGATTCAGAGTATTGCTATTTTGTTTATTGAATTTCACCCCAGAACAAAATATATGTTTTGGCAGACACTATTAAACTTTGCCAGTCAGAGCTGGGACACCAGATTAAGGGTATTGCTATTTTGGCTATTGAATTTCACCCTAGAACAAAATATACCCTTTACGGACAGATTAACACTTGGCCTGCAACAGCTGGGACACCGGATTCAGGGTATTGCTATTTTGGCAATTGAATTTCACCCCAGAACAATATATATTTTTGGCAGACACTATTATACTTTGCCAGCCAGTGCTGGGACACCAGATTCAGGGTATTGCTATTTTGGCAATTGAATTTCACCCCAGAACAAAATATATGTTTTGGCAGAAACTATTATACTTTGCCAGCCAGTGCTGGGACACCAGATTCAGGGTATTGCTATTTTGGCTATTGAATTTCACCCCAGAACAAAATATACCCTTTACGGACAGATTAACACTTGGCCTGCAACAGCTGGGACACCAGATTCAGGGTATTGCTATTTTGGCAACTGAATTTCACCCCAGAGCAAAATCTATGTTTTGACAGACATTATTATACTTTGCCAGCCAGTGCTGGGACACCAGATTCAGGGTATTGCTATTTTGGCTATTGAATTTCACCCCAGAACAAAATATATGTTTTGGCAGACACTATTATACTTTGCCAGTCAGAGCTGGGACACCAGATTAAGGGTATTGCTATTTTGGCTATTGAATTTCACCCTAGAACAAAATATACCCTTTTGCGGACAGATTAACACTTGGCCTGCAACAGCTGGGTCACCAGATTAAGGGTATTGCTATTTTGGCATTTGAATTTCTCCCCAGAACAAAAATACATCCTTTGCGGATAGATTAACACTTGGCCTGCAAAAGTTGGGACACCAGATTAAGTGTATTGCTATTTTGGCAATTTAATTTCACCCCAGAACAATATATATTTTTTGGCAGACACTATTATACTTTGCCAGCCAGTGCTGGGACACCAGATTCAGGGTATTGCTATATTGGCAATTGAATTTCACCCCAGAACAAAATATACCCTTTTACGGACAGATTAACACTTGGCCTGCAAAAGCTGGGACACCAGATTCAGGGTATTGCTATTTTGGCAATTGAATTTTGCCCCAGAACAAAATATACCCTTTTACGGACAGATTAACACTTGGCCTGCAACAGCAGGGACACCAGATTCAGGGTATTGCTATTTTGGCTATTGAATTTTGCCCCAGAACAAAATATATTTTTTGGCAGACACTATTGTACTTTGCCAGCCAGTGCTGGGACACCAGATTCAGGGTATTGCTATTTTGTCAATTGAATTTCACCCCAGAAGAAAATATATGTTTTGGCGGACACTATTATACTTTGACAGCCATTGCTGAAACACCAGATTCAGGGTATTGCTATTTTGTCAATTGAATTTCACCCCAGAACAAAATATGTTTTGGCAGACACTTATATACTTTGCCAGCTAGTGCTGGGACACCAGATTCAGGGTATTGCTATTTTGGCTATTGAATTTAACCCCAGAACAAAATATAACCTTTACGGACAGATTGACACTTGGCCTGCAACAGCTGGGACACCAGATTCAGGGTATTGCTATTTTGGCAATTGAATTTCACCCCAGAACAAAATATATGTTTTGGCAGACACTATTATACTTTGCCAGCCAGTGCTGGGACACCAGATTCAGGGTATTGCTATTTTGGCTATAGAATTTCACCCCAGAACAAAATGTAGTCTTTACGGACAGATTAACACTTGGCCTGCAACAGCTGGGACACCAGATTCAGGGAATTGCTATTTTGGCAATTGAATTTCACCCCAGAACAAAATATACCCTTTACGTACAGATTAACACTTGGCCTGCAACAGCTGGAACACCAGATTCAGGGTATTGCTATATTGGCAATTGAATTTCACCCTAGAACAAAATATACCCTTTACGTACAGATTAACACTTGGCCTGCAACAGCTGGGACACCAGATTCAGGGAATTGCTATTTTGGCAATTGAATTTCACCCCAGAGCAAAATCTATGTTTTGGCAGACATTATTATACTCCTTTGCCAGCCAGTGCTGGGACACCAGATTCAGGGTATTGCTATTTTGTTTATTGAATTTCACCCCAGAACAAAATATATGTTTTGGCAGACACTATTAAACTTTGCCAGTCAGAGCTGGGACACCAGATTATGGGTATAGCTATTTTGGCTATTGAACTTTCACCATAGAACAAAATATACCCCTTTACGGAC
>JAKVIS010000958.1:0-7500 GCA_033119425.1 Bufotes viridis
CCTGGCTCAGCGTCGCAAGCCCTGGCTAGCTCAGTCGGTGGAGCATGAGACTCTTAATCTCAGGGTCGTGGGTTCGAGCCCCACGTTGGGCGCTGGTTGACTGCGTTTTAGCTGAGCTTACATGCATCACTCCACCAAGCACTGTACACTTGTTTCCAAACCAAGCGAAAAAAGTAGCCATTTAGGGAAGGTCAAAGAGGAGGAGAAGCAAAATCTGCAGTTTTTAGTTTTTCTTTTGGAGGGGAGACCCAAGCAAAAGAAAGAAAAAGGACTGCTCTGCGGTGGCCAGGAATCAAACCCGAGGCCTCCGCGTGTGGCGGGCGGAAGTCTACCACTGAGCCACCAATGCCAGGATGGTGCCACCTTTACTGCCTGCCAACCGCTCGCTCAGACCCAGGACCTGGTAGGCGCTTAGCCTCAAAGCACCACATCCAGCATCTCGCATGCTCAGCAGACGGATCATGATGCTGCAGCACGGCGTCGCAAGCCCCTGGCTCAGCATCGCAAGCCCGGCTAGCTCAGTCGGTGAGAGCATGAGACTCTTAATCTCAGGAGTCGTGGTTCGAGCCCCACGTTGGCGCTGGTTGACTGCTTTTAGCTGAGCTTACATGCATCACTCCACCAAGCACTGTACACTTGTTTCCAAACCAAGCGAAAAAGTAGCCATTTAGGGAATGTCAAAGAGGAGGAGAACCAAAATCTGCAGTTTTTTGTTTTTCTTTTGGAGGCGAAGACCAAGCAAAGAAAAGAAAAAGGACTGCTCTGCATTGGCCAGGAATCGAACCCGAGCCTCCCGCGTGGCAGGCGAGAATTCTACCACTGAACCACCAATGCCAGGATGGTGCCACCTTTACTGCCTGCCAACCGCTCCGCTCAGACCCAGGACCTGGTAGGCGCTTAGCCTCAAGCACCACATCCAGCATCTCGCATGCTCAGCAGACGGATCATGATGCTGCAGCACGGCGCCGCAAGCCCCTGGCTTGGCATCGCAAGCCTGGCTAGCTCAGTCGGTAGAGCATGAGACTCTTAATCTCAGGGTCGTGGGTTCGCGCCCACATTGGGCGCTGCTTGACTGCGTTTTAGCTGAGCTTACATGCATCACTCCACCAAGCACTGTACACTTGTTTCCAAACCAAGCGAAAAAAGTAGCCATTTAGGGAAGGCCAAAGAGGAGGAGAACCAAAATCTGCAGTTTTGTTTTTCTTTTTGGAGGCGAAGACCAAGCAAAGAAAAGAAAAAGGACTGCTCTGCATTGGCCGGGAATCGAACCCGGGCCTCCCGCGTGGCAGGCGAGAATTCTACCACTAAACCACCAATGCCAGGATGGTGCCACCTTTACTGCCTGCCAACCGCTCCGCTCAGACCCAGGACCTGGTAGGCGCTAGCCTCAAGCACCACATCCAGCATCTCGCATGCTCAGCAGGCGGATCATGATGCTGCAGCACAGCGTCGCAAGCCCCTGGCTCAGCATCGCAAGCCTGGCTAGCTCAGTCGGTAGAGCATGAGACTCTTAATCTCAGGGTCGTGGGTTCGAGCCCCACGTTGGGCGCTGCTTGACTGCGTTTAGCTGAGCTTACATGCATCACTCCACCAAGCACTGTACACTGTTTCCGAACCAAGCGAAAAAGTAGCCATTTAGGAAAGGCCAAGAGGAGGAGAACCAAAATCTGCTGTTTTTGTTTTTCTATTGGAGGTGGTGACCAAGCAAAGAAAAGAAAAGGACTGTTCTGCATTGTCCGGGAAACAAACCCAGGCCTCCAGCGTGGCAGGCGAGAATTCTACCACTCGAACCACCAATGCCAGGATGGTGCCACCTTTACTGCCTGCCAACCGCTCTGCTCAGACCCAGGACCTGGTAGGCGCTTAGCCTCAAGCACCACTTCCAGCATCTTGCATGCTCAGCAGACGGATCATGATGCTGCAGCACGGCGTCGCAAGCCCCTGGCTCAGCAGTCGCAAGCCCGGCAAGCTCAGTAAGTAGAGCATGAGACTCTTAATCTCAGGGTCGTGGGTTCGAGGCCCCACGTTGGGCGCTGGTTGACTGCGTTTTAGCTGAGCTTACATGCATCACTCCACCAAGCACTGTACACTTGTTTCCGAACCAAGCGAGAAAAAGTAGCCATTTAGGGAAGGTCAAGAGGAGGAGAAGCAAAATCTGCAGTTTTTAGTTTTTCTTATTGGAGTGGAGACCAAGCAAAGAAAAGAAAAAGGACTGCTCTGCATTGGCCAGGAATCAAACCCAGGCCTCCCGTGTGGCAGGCGAGAATTCTACCACTGAACCACCAATGCCAGGATGGTGCCACCTTTACTGCCTGCCAACCGCTCCGCTCAGACCCAGGACCTGGTAGGCGCTTAGCCTCAAGCACCACATCCAGCATCTCGCATGCTCAGCAGGCGGATCATGATGCTGCAGCACGGCGTCGCAAGCCCCTGGCTCAGCATCGCAAGCCCGGCTAGCTCAGTCGGTAGAGCATGAGACTCTTAATCTCAGGGTCGTGGGTTCGAGCCCACGTTGGGCGCTGGTTGACTGACGTTTAGCTGAGCTTACATGCATCCTCCACCAAGCACTGTACACTTGTTTCCAAACCAAGCGAAAAGAGTAGCCATTTAGGGAAGGTCAAAGAGGAGGAGAACCAAAATCTGCAGTTTTGTTTTTTTCTTTTGGAGGCGAAGACCAAGCAAAGAAAAGAAAAAGGACTGCTCTGCATTGGCTGGAGAATCGAACCCGGGCCTCCAGCGTGTGAGCGAGAATTCTACCACTGAACCACCAATGCCAGGATGGTGCCACCTTTACTGCCTGCCAACCGCTCAGCTCAGACCCAGGACCTGGTAGGCGCTTAGCCTCAAGCACCACTTCCAGCATCTTGCATGCTCAGCAGACGGATCATGATGCTGCAGCACGTAGTCCACAAGCCCCTGGCTCAGCAGTCGCCAAGCCCCGGCTAGCTCAGTAAGTAGAGCATGAGAGCTCTTAATCTCAGGGTCGTGGTTCGAGCCCCACGTTGGGCGCTGGTTGACTGCGTTTTAGCTGAGCTTACATGCATCACTCCACCAAGCACTGTACACTGTTTCAAACCAAGCGAAAAGTAGCCATTTAGGAAAGGTCAAGAGGAGGAGAACCAAAATCTGCTGTTTTTTGTTTTCTATTGGAGGTGGAGACCAAGCAAAAGAGAAAGAAAAAGGACTGCTCTGCATTGTCCAGGGAAACAAGCCCAGGCCTCCAGCGTGGCAGGCGGCAATTCTACCACCGAACCACCAATGCCAGGATGGTGCCACCTTTAATGCCTGCCAACCGCTCTGCTCAGACCCAGGACCTGGTAGGCGCTTAGCCTCAAGCACCACTTCCAGCATCTTGCATGCTCAGCAGACGGATCATGATGCTGCAGCACGGCGTCGCAAGCCCCTGGCTCAGAGTCGCAAGCCCGGCAAGCTCAGTAAGTAGAGCATGAGACTCTTAATCTCAGGGTCGTGGGTTCGAGCCCACGTTGGGCGCTGGTTGACTGTGTTTTAGCTGAGCTTACATGCATCCTCCACCAAGCACTGTACACTTGTTTCCAAACCAAGCGAAAAAGTAGCCATTTAGGGAAGGTCAAAGAGGAGGAGAAGCAAAATCTGCAGTTTTTAGTTTTTCTTTTGGAGGGAGACCAAGCAAAGAAAAGAAAAAGGACTGCTCTGCATTGGCCAGGAATCAAGCCCGAGCCTCCCGTGTGGCAGGCGAGAATTCTACCACTGAACCACCAATGCCAGGATGGTGCCACCTTTACTGCCTGCCAACCGCTCCGCTCAGACCCAGGACCTGGTAGGCGCTTAGCCTCAAGCACCACATCCAGCATCTCGCATGCTCAGCAGACGGATCATGATGCTGCAGCACGGCGTCGCAAGCCCCTGGCTCAGCATCGCAAGCCCGGCTAGCTCAGTCGGTAGAGCATGAGACTCTTAATCTCAGAGTCGTGGGTTCGAGCTCACGTTGGGCGCTGGTTGACTGACTTTTAGCTGAGCTTACATGCATCACTCCACCAAGCACTGTACACTTGTTTCCAAACCAAGCGAAAAAGTAGCCATTTAGGGAATGTCAAGAGGAGGAGAACCAAAATCTGCTGTTTTTGTTTTTCTTTTGGAGGCGAAGACCAAGCAAAGAAAAGAAAAAGGACTGCTCTGCATTGGCCGGGAATCAAACCCGGGCCTCCCGCGTGGCAGGCGAGAATTCTACCACTGAACCACCAATGCCAGGATGGTGCCACCTTTACTGCCTGCCAACCGCTCCGCTCAGACCCAGGACCTGGTAGGCGCTTAGCCTCAAGCACCACATCCAGCATCTCGCATGCTCAGCAGACGGATCATGATGCTGCAGCACGGCGTCGCAAGCCCCTGGCTCAGCATCGCAAGCCTGGCTAGCTCAGTCGGTAGAGCATGAGACTCTTAATCTCAGGGTCGTGGGTTCGAGCCCCACGTTGGGCGCTGCTTGACTGCGTTTAGCTGAGCTTACATGCATCACTCCACCAAGCACTGTACACTTGTTTCCAAACCAAGCGAAAAAGTAGCCATTTAGGGAAGGCCAAGAGGAGGAGAACCAAAATCTGCAGTTTTTGTTTTTCTTTTGGAGGCGAAGACCAAGCAAAGAAAAGAAAAAGGACTGCTCTGCATTGGCCAGGAATCGAACCCGGGCCTCCCGCGTGGCAGGCGAGAATTCTACCACTGAACCACCAATGCCAGGATGGTGCCACCTTTACTGCCTGCCAACCGCTCCGCTCAGACCCAGGACCTGGTAGGCGCTTAGCCTCAAGCACCACATCCAGCATCTCGCATGCTCAGCAGACGGATCATGATGCTGCAGCACAGCGTCGCAAGCCCCTGGCTCAGCATCGCAAGCCTGGCTAGCTCAGTCGGTAGAGCATGAGACTCTTAATCTCAGGGTCGTGGGTTCGAGCCCCACGTTGGGCGCTGCTTGACTGCGTTTTAGCTGAGCTTACATGCATCACTCCACCAAGCACTGTACACTGTTTCCAAACCAAGCGAAAAAGTAGCCATTTAGGGAAGGCCAAGAGGAGGAGAACCAAAATCTGCAGTTTTTGTTTTTCTTTTGGAGGCGAAGACCAAGCAAAGAAAAGAAAAAGGACTGCTCTGCATTGGCCGGGAATCAAACCCGGGCCTCCCGCGTGGCAGGCGAGAATTCTACCACTGAACCACCAATGCCAGGATGGTGCCACCTTTACTGCCTGCCAACCGCTCTGCTCAGACCCAGGACCTGGTAGGCGCTTAGCCTCAAGCACCACATCCAGCATCTCGCATGCTCAGCAGGCGGATCATGATGCTGCAGCACGGCGTCGCAAGCCCCTGGCTCAGCAGTCGCAAGCCTGGCTAGCTCAGTCGGTAGAGCATGAGACTCTTAATCTCAGGGTCGTGGGTTCGAGCCCCACGTTGGGCGCTGGTTGACTGCGTTTAGCTGAGCTTACATGCATCACTCCACCAAGCACTGTACACTTGTTTCAAACCAAGCGAAAAAGTAGCCATTTAGGGAAGGTCAAGAGGAGGAGAAGCAAAATCTGCAGTTTTTAGTTTTTCTTTTGGAGGGAGACCAAGCAAAGAAAAGAAAAAGGACTGCTCTGCATTGGCCAGGAATCAAACCCGAGCCTCCCGTGTGGCAGGCGAGAATTCTACCACTGAACCACCAATGCCAGGATGGTGCCACCTTTACTGCCTGCCAACCGCTCCGCTCAGACCCAGGACCTGGTAGGCAGCTTAGCCTCAAGCACCACATCCAGCATCTCGCATGCTCAGCAGGCGGATCATGATGCTGCAGCACGGCGTCGCAAGCACCTGGCTCAGCATCGCAAGCCTGGCTAGCTCAGTCGGTAGAGGCATGAGACTCTTAATCTCAGGGTCGTGGGTTCGAGCCCCACGTTGAGCGCTGCTTGACTGACGTTTAGCTGAGCTTACATGCATCACTCCACCAAGCACTGTACACTTGTTTCCAAACCAAGCGAAAAAGTAGCCATTTAGGGAAGGTCAAGAGGAGGAGAAGCAAAATCTGCAGTTTTAGTTTTTCTTTTGGAGGCGAGACCAAGCAAAGAAAAGAAAAAGGACTGCTCTGCATTGGCCAGGAATCAAACCCGGAGCCTCCCGTGTGGCAGGCGAGAATTCTACCACTGAACCACCAATGCCAGGATGGTGCCACCTTTACTGCCTGCCAACCGCTCCGCTCAGACCCAGGACCTGGTAGGCGCAGCCTCAAGCACCACATCCAGCATCTCGCATGCTCAGCAGACGGATCATGATGCTGCAGCACGGCGTCGCAAGCCCCTGGCTCAGCATCGCAAGCCCGGCTAGCTCAGTCGGTAGAGCATGAGACTCTTAACTCTCAGGGTCGTGGGTTCGAGCCCCACGTTGGGCGCTGGTTGACTGACTTTAGCTGAGCTTACATGCATCACTCCACCAAGCACTGTACACTTGTTTCAAACCAAGCGAAAAAAGTAGCCATTTAGGGAATGTCAAAGAGGAGGAGAACCAAAATCTGCAGTTTTTGTTTTTCTTTTGGAGGCGAAGACCAAGCAAAGAAAAGAAAAAGGACTGCTCTGCATTGGCCGGGAATCGAACCCGGGCCTCCCGCATGGCAGGCGAGAATTCTACCACTAAACCACCAATGCCAGGATGGTGCCACCTTTACTGCCTACCAACCGCTCCGCTCAGACCCAGGACCTGGTAGGCGCTTAGCCTCAAGCACCACTTCCAGCATCTCGCATGCTCAGCAGACGGATCATGATGCTGCAGCACGGATTTGCAAGCCCCTGGCTCAGCATCGCAAGCCCCTGGCTCAGCATCGCAAGCCTGGCTAGCTCAGTCGGTAGAGCATGAGACTCTTAATCTCAGGGTCGTGGGTTCGATTCCCACGTTGGGCGCTGCTTGACTGCGTTTTAGCTGAGCTTACATGCATCACTCCACCAAGCACTGTACACTGTTTCCGAACCAAGCGAAAAAGTAGCCATTTAGGAAAGGCCAAAGAGGAGGAGAAGCAAAATCTGCAGTTTTTAGTTTTTCTATTGGAGGTGGTGACCAAGCAAAGAAAAGAAAAAGGACTGCTCTGCATTGGCCAGGAATCAAACCCGAGCCTCCTGTGTGGCAGGCGAGAATTCTACCACTGAACCACCAATGCCAGGATGGTGCCACCTTTACTGCCTGCCAACCGCTCCGCTCAGACCCAGGAACTGGTAGGCGCTTAGCCTCAAGCACCACTTCCAGCATCTCGCATGCTCAGCAGACGGATCATGATGCTGCAGCACGGTTGCAAGCCCCTGGCTCAGCATCGCAAGCCCCTGGCTCAGCATCGCAAGCCTGGCTAGCTCAGTCGGTAGAGCATGAGACTCTTAATCTCAGGGTCGTGGGTTCGAAGCCCCACGTTGGGCGCTGCTTGACTGACTTTTAGCTGAGCTTACATGCATCACTCCACCAAGCACTGTACACTTGTTTCCGAACCAAGCGAAAAAGTAGCCATTTAGGAAAGGC